>ML780134.1:53749-76470 GCA_009831015.1 Picea engelmannii | reverse complement strand
GTTAAGGAATTAGGGTTTTGGACTAATCCAGGTCATTGGGTTAGGGTTTTGGATGTCGTTGGATCCTATATGTATATTGTATTGTAAACAATGTAAAACAATGTATGAATATAATATATGTTGGTTTTCCCGGTTTGGGTTTCCCGGTGAAAAATCTCTGTGTAATGTTTGTATTTGCCATTGTATCTTTTCTGTTCTTTTCTGAATATCAGTTTGCAGTAGATATTGTACAAGGTTAGAATTCACACTATCCTACATGCAAATGTATTTAGTGGTAAATGTTGAGAATTTGAAGCTTTATGATCCTCTTATGATTATGGATGAAGATGATTCCATCAGTTGATGATTTTTCTCCAGACTATTTGGATAAGCTACAGGAAGATGTCATTCTCGATAGAAGGATCAGAACTTCATAGTGAGGTGATGTGGAATATCTTCGATTTGGTCTTAAAGGGGTAAAACCAAGTAAAGAAAAATGGATGGATATTAGAAGGGTGAGGGAACTCTACCCTCACTTAGTTGTTGAGTAATCGAAACTTTTGGAGGTCCAAAAGTCTTCCAATGGGGAGGAATGATCTAGGAGGATCCAGGAATGATCACAAAGGTCCAAAGATTCAAAACATCCACAAAGGTCTAGAATGGTTCAGAAATGATCAAATTTCAAATGCTTCAAACCGTCTGGAAAATTCCATCATTGCATAGAGCTTGGTGATAGCTTACCAACGCACAAATTTTGCCTCAAAATGAGTTCGTATGCAAAAGTTATAAGCAAACAAAGCTCAAGTCAAAGTCAAAGTCAAAGGGGTAAAAGGGTGACATGTCTCACCACTGCAAGGGTGACACGTGACATGACAATACAAGTGACATGACCACACCCCAAGGTGCCACGTGGACTGATTGTACAGTGATTGGGCAACTGAGTTGGCATCCGGTGGACGAATTGATTGAATGACATGTCACATTGGAGAGCCAATGAGAGGTTTCCACATGGCAGCCTCCCATTGGCCAATATTAGTTAAATTTATTAAAATTTATAGAGTCGATGGGGGTCAAACCCATGACAACCATAACCTCCATAAGCCTTAACAAATCCCTCCATACCAACGCGCCACCACAATGAGTCTTAACTATGTATGGGTGTGAATTAATAATAAAGTAGTTACAATGTGTAAATTGTGGAGTAAAGGGATGAGGACCTAATCCCTCAACCCTTGGCCCTTAGTTTATATATATGCCATGTAATCGAAACATGGGGCTATCAACAAATTTCACAAAGGGAGTTATGTTATACAACCACGTGTTATATGGTTATAACCGAACTATGGTATATGTATTATGTCCGAGAAAAAGTTCAATGATTATACCATATATCAGCATCTAAGGATTTTTTGGATCATCCATTAATCTTATTAAACCATCTGGAGTCATTCAAACGCATATTTTTCCCATGGATTTGGGGATTTCTTTCTAAATCCTATGTTTTTCCCCAAATCTATCATAGACAAAATATGCAACATCTAATTTCATAAATTTTCTCTGGTTCGAGCCCATGCAAGCTCGGTGTTTGAACCAGGTTCTCTGATTCCATAATGTAATGTCCCCCAGCCCAACCGAGGGACATTACGGTGCGGAATACACATAAAAATGAAACTTATGCTAACTAAATTAATTATTTTACTGCTAGTTGATTTCCTGTAGCTTACAGCTACAAATTTAAACCAGATTTAACTATTGTCTAAAACCATTTACTTGATGCATATACAATATTCTAAATCAACATGAATGCATCCTAATAATTCAACACAATAGTATATAAATTATTTCCAAAAACACAGAGTTCATGCACAACAATTAAACTCATAAATAACATAGAAACAAGATTAAACACTTATCTCTTATAACAGATGTGCAACCATCTTCTTGGAACAAACGTTCCACCCAACCATAGACTGACTATTCCAAATTTCAACAGCCAGTAACCCTCGAGTTGAGGCTAGTGATCCACAAAAGAGGGTGATCTCTCACAGTCTACTCACAGCTCATAAAACCAACAACCCACTGATATCTTCCTACAACTATCCCAGTTTTCCACCAGCTCTCTTCTTCTTGACCAGTACAACCCAATGAATTTACCCCTTCACTAATTCCAGACCCTTAGGCATCTCATTCATTTATCAAGGTCTCTCTAGCATAGGTAACCAAGAATCTCTCAGTTGGGAACCCAAAGGAACTTGTTGCCAGGAAAACTACCAACAAACCAACAACAAACACTTGATATTATAGTGCAACTCACCCAGGAGTTCACTCTTCAGGCCTGAAAACCTAGCTCTTCAGCTTCCAGCTCCAAATACACTTCAATACACTCCATCTTGATATAAATTTTTCCCTCCATGGTTGCACCAGCTCCAAGCTCTCTTTCTTACTCTCTACTTTCTCCTCATGCACAAAACTTCATGTGTAAAAATTGTTGTCCCCACCCATACGAATTTCCTCTCTTTGTCTTGCCTTGCTTGACTCGCACTCTTCCCCGAGTTGATTGTACTCAACCCCCATGTGCCCAATAACTATTGGATGTGACTACTCACACCCACCCTCTTACATGTATTCAATGATTGGCTTTGGGAACACTCAATCAAAAATGGGAAGGTTCATATACAACGAGCAATTTTAGGAAAATGGGTTGAATTAATATACATGGGTGTTTCCCCCTTGGACCCTCACTTGGCCATTCTCTTAGACACTCCCCTCTCTTGTGGATTAATTCATCCCCCATATATTTTCCATGTCCCCTTAGCGGCTAGCATCACATTTTATTAATAAAGCAAGGAAATAAAATTTGCATATTACATTGCTTGGTCGTAGCCACATATTATATCTACATAAGCATTAATTAAACTAGGGATTATAGTGGGGATGTTACACCTCTAATCCTGAAAGTATAATACCTGGGGACTTCTGAAAGTGTGTAAATGGTCACCCTCTTGAGCCTTTTCTTGCAACAGCTTCTCTTCTACAATCTAAAGATGAGGTGGCCCTGTCTCACCACTGCTTTTTCCACTGTCATGTATATGAGTTGTTGCATCCTCATCATCATCATCCTCATCTAAAAGTACCTCTATGTAATGTACTTTCCCCTTCCCCATACAAAAAATGACCTGGTTGCCAAGGCTCTTTGTAGTTGTAGCAAAGCTTCTTACTTCTCATCTCTCTCTAAGTCTCCTCATTCATCTTGTCCTTCCCTTCCCATGGCTTCTGGGGGGGCTTCGTCACCTGACCCTTATGTGGAATAAAGGGTTTCACCTGCTTCTTATTGGGATCTATACTCACCATGTCCTGGGTCCTCATAATAGCATCATGTAATGTGATTTACCTAAAATCCTTTACACATCCTTTCAATGGTTTGGTTAATCCCTCCATGAATAACATCACTAGCCTTTTCTTTGAAATATCAATCACCATGAAAACCATCTTCTGGAATTATGTGATGTATGCCTCTGGTGTACCTGTCTATCTCAACTATGCCAACTCCCTTAAGTGGATCTCGAGATCCTTCTTATCAAGCTTTTCCATTAACCTCTGGGTGAAATCCTCGTATGATGTAATCTAGGAGTGTCCTAATGTCACTAGGCCATGGTACCACCACTCATGGGCTTCTCCATCCAAGTGTAGGGTGGAAAATTTAATTGCCTCAGACTCTGTCATCGGATTAAGCTGGAAGTAAGTGTCCAAATTATGCACCCATGCTCAGGTTGTGCACATGTCTGGTCTGTCAAAATATGGGATAGTCAACTTCCCCAATTTGTGCAAAAGATCAAAGTTTTGTTGAATTTGGCATGCCTTAGGCTTGTTCCTCATCCTAAAGTTTTAGTAGTCATTGTAAGACATGGTTGCTTGGGCCCCTTCTTCTAGAAATTGATACTTCCTAAAGTAGGCGTTGACCTCATCAGTTGGACCTTGTTGTTCATGTGCTCTTGTAGGTTTCTCCTCAAGGAATGGTAGCAATAATTGCCTAGGTACTTTTCTACTACCTGTATGTAGGATAATTTGTGCTAGAATGTGGGCATTGATACCCTCTGCATGAGCCCTACCTCCTCTATGGATTCCCTATGCATGGTTCCCATTGGCCCCTCCATGGTTTAGACTCACCTAGTTTTTGGTAATGAACTGTGTCATGAGTTGTGTAAATAGATCCTGCGACCTGAAGATTTGTTATTTCCCATTGGCTATGGGTTCTAACAACTATAAGGTCCTATCATCGCTATGATCCCCCATATTTCTTTCTGACTGTGGTTGATTTTCCTCTAGTTATTCTTCCTCTGGAAATTATGGGAAGGGTTGTTGTTGTCCCTTGACCAAGCTTTGAGGAACACTTGGTCATATTTGACCATTTTTGGGACTTCGACAGCCTATCAAAGATGAAATGCCAAGCGAAGCGGAGATTGCGGAAGCTAGACCCCATTTTGGGGTCCTTTTTGGGTTTTTGGGAATATGTAATGGGAAAGGGATGTCGGCTCGTGGGTTTACCCATGCTTAGGCCCACTTTTGTAATGTATAAATAGATATCTAGGCAATGTAAGTAAAGGAGGAGATTATCCAAGGGCTTAGTGCTAGAATTGATCTATGTGATTGACTTGCAGAGCTGAGTGCAAGTGTTGTAAGTGTTGAGTGCATAGATTGTAAGGAGGCTCTATGCTAGATCTACTCGAGGAAGGAGGATCTGGCAAGGTGTGCGCAGATCTCCTGTCCTATGCGGAGTAGGATTTTGATAGCTCTGTGCTGTAACCAGATTGACTGAAGCTAATAAAGAATAAGAGTTGGTGGGCGTAGCCCCAGGGTGGGGGTGAACCACGTAAATACTGTGTGTTGTGCTTTGTGCTTATTCTTAGATGTTTTGTATTGCTAAGTGATTAGATGTGATTAGATAGACTTTCTTATGTTCGGTGCTAGAGATGTATATGAATACTAAATCTGACATGTATGAAGATGCTTACTGTTGATCTACTGGATCTGATCTGTTTTACTGTTGCTAAGTGCTGAAATAATCTTAGATCTAAGTAAATGTTGCGATGCTCTGTTATGTCGACAAAGTAGATCTAAGTGGAATATTGATGAATGATTGATGCTAAGTGCTTTGTAAGTGATATAATCATATATTTGTGTCCCAGCTAAGGTTGTAGACACCTGAGTCTTGCAACCACCCCTACCTCTACCTCGGGTGAGACTTCATCTACTTCGCAGGTGTTGCCGAAAGGGCCAATAGTTAGGGTTTTGTTGGTGCATTGTTGTAGCGTTGAACCCTGGGTCTGCCCCTATGCCAACAAATGGTTCCATTGTCAGGACTGAAACTGCAATTGCTGGGAACTAAGAGAGAAGAAGCTTTGTGCAAAGATTTGTCCTGAAACTGTGAAAGCTGTGTGCATAGATCCGTTTCCCTAGTGGGCAGATCTTTACTCGACCCGTGAAGCTTTGTGCTAAGAAAGGAAGGACAGATCTAAAGAAAATAAGCAATATCTGAACACTTTAAGCTCTAAGAAGGTAAAAGTGGAAGTTTCTGCATAAAAGAGGTAAGATCTGTAAGCTCTGTGCTCTGATAAAGGTAAGAATAGTTAAAAATTCTTAGATTTGAAAGCTTTGTGCTCTGTAGAAGTAAGATAATTGAAAATTTTTGTTTCTAGAGCATGGATCTAGGTATGTTTGATAGATTTTGTCCTAGCTTAAAAACTAGGGCATTAATAGACGAAAGAAAGTTTGATATGACTAGATATGATAAGAATAATGATAGATAAGTTATACCTATGGATAGAAAGAATGTTTGGACTAACAAATGGATGCAGGATCCTAGAAAGAATTTTTTGCGGGCTAGCTACCACAATCCTAGTGTGCAGTACAGAAGAAATTGGGGATCATTTAGGAGAAAGAGAGGATTAACCCTATGTTACAGTTGCAGAAGACCAGGCCATATAGCTAAGGAATGCCCTAGTGGAATATCTAGTTGTCTCTATTGCAAATCTTTAGACCATGAAGTGTTGGACTGCCCTAAAATGATTGCTAAGCTTGAAGGAATGAATCTGAATGAAGAAAACCCTAAGGAAAATCCAGAACTAGCAGAACCCCAGAAATAATCAGAGAAGATATTACTACAGATGAAAGGCACCTTGAATGGCCACCGACATGTTAAGTTAGCAAAGATATTTAAAGAAAAAGAATGCATCGAGGTAAGAATAGGAGACTTCGACATTGACTGTGTTCTGGATGAGGAAACACAGGTGAATGTTATGACAGAAAGAACTTGGGAAGCTATAGGAAGGCCTGTTATGATCCCTTCACTAAGAGGAATAGGATTATTCAGAGGAAAACTAGTAAACCTATGTGGAAGGCTCACTCAGATATCTATGAATGCTAATGGAACTTCGACAGAAGAAGATTTTGAGATTATCAAATTTATTGAGGACAACATCCCGTTTACTATGTTACTTGGAACACCTTGGATTGAAAGAGATCAAGCTAGGAAGAAGGAAGAATAAAAGGTTTTAGAACAGTAGAGACAGGAGTTAAAAGATTTCATGACCAGAATGATCACGCAGTTGATTGAAGAATAGGAGAAAAAATCAAAGTTATTTGACACTAGAAGCCCAGATGTTGAAGCTACAAAAGCATTAGGGGACTCACAGAAGATTGGAGTATCTGTATCAGATATAGACAAAGTAGTACCCCTCGGTATTGGGAGAGAACCTCAGCAGTGCAAAGTGCCTATGCCTAAGGAAAATAAGAGTCAGAATGGAAAAAGGATCACCGAGACAAAGCTCACGGGGAAGAAGGCTAGGAAGATAAGTAAGAAGAGAGATAATATCGACAGGATACAGCAGGTTCCAGAGGGAACCTCTTAGAAAGAAAACTTGTAAAATTGGAGCTTCGTCGGGATATCAGAATAGTGACATGGGTCACTTCGCCATGGCGAAGAAATATAGTCGTTGGAAGCTGATATATCTGTTCGACTATTGCTCCGAACGGATCGAAAAGCATTGATGGCTCATCACCAGACCGTTAGACCATGCCATAACGGATAGAACAAGAGTTAATGAAGCCCCATATCCATTACAAACAATCTGTTACAGATTTACTTACTTATTCCATCATGCCATGCACAGGAGACACTTTTTCTAATTGTGAATTTGAGTCCGCAGACTACATGAATTATGAATAGTGATTACTCCACTCTTACTCTCTACCTTATTAAAACACCTACATTACTTTGAGAACCCGAGATATTGATCCTGAGTGTATATGTCTGACGAATTTAGCGCAGCTGAAGAATCTGTAAGAGAGGTACTCACTAGCCTTAGAGCCGAAAGAGTCATGTCGGAGAGAGGATTGTCCACAGGTTTATAGGCGTCATCGATGAGAGGAGTGCAAGCCTCCTCGTCGACTGCTTGAGCAGGAACATCCTGAGTCGGTGCAGAAAGAAGAACCAAACATAAGGATGATATGGCCAACATGAATTTGGTTCCATCCATCCTACCAACTTACATACCACCTCTGAGCGGTGCGATCAACAGAGACAATGTGCCTAGAGACTTTGAGTACACTCTAGTCACTGTGTACCTGTCGAAAGGGGTACGTGCAGTCCGTGTAGATCAAGACAAGATTGAAGCATTGAAGTTTAGTGACTTCAACCTAGGATATCGTCAAGTGTACATCATGCTTGCCCTGTACAAGTACCTAACCAGAAACAAGGGAAAGAATTCGAAGATCGTCCCTCAGCAATGGACTATGAACTTCGCACAGTCCACTTTGTTGAACATGATGAAAATCCCGCACTTCGGATGACACCATGAAGTGAATGCATGTGTAAATTTAATGTTGTCCTGCTACCATGGAGGATACTTATGGTTAAACTGTTGCATAACAGTCGATCCAGCACTGATCAATCGGATCACCGGGCTTAGCATGCAGAACCCTGATCCCCATGATTACTATCCTGGAAAGACTGTGGATCGTACTCTTGCTCAGAAGATCAAAGAAGCTTATGGTGATGTTGAGAAAGGCACGTGAGGATACAAGGTAGCCTCTATTGAAAGTGTCACAGTGCGCCTCACTTGTCAACTGATCGCAGGGAAGTTGGTACGCAAGAATTGACCCACGCAAGTATCCGACTTTGTAGTCAACCTCGCACGAAAGTGCGCAGAGGGACTACAGATGAACTGGGTGAAGTACCTGGTGAATCAACTAAATATTGACAGCAGAGAATCCCAAGATCAAGGGCATGAATTCCATTTTAGTTGGCTCTTGATACTTATAGCTTTCGTTGCATGGGAGCTACCAGAAGGTGCAACCTTCTCGAACATCGACCCCTTTGAACCACTAGCCACGAAGTTCAGTACATTGTGGTACTCGAATGATATGAACAAGTAGTGGCAATATAATGTTGTCTTCCATACCTACTACACCCAGTTGAAGCTCACCATCCAGTCCGAGCCTCACATGACCCCGAATACTTTACACAGGTTTTGACCTTTGATGAAGTTCAGCGTAGACTGCCATTTCATATATATTACAACACGCACTGATGAGCACAAGGAACAACTTCAGTCTTATTATAAGATGATAGAGGAAGACCTGGAGGAGATCACCAAGGAATGGTCGTCGGACCTCCTTGTTTCAGAAGACCCCACAAAAAATTTCGACATCGACAACCCAGAAGTTGCGCAGGATACACCTAGGCCCAGTAAGACAAAGAAAATAGAGAAGATGAAGAAGGCTGAGGAAGTCCAGGATGTAGACAGCAGATCTGTAAGGACTGCATCCATTACACCAGATCAAGGAGGTGATGGAAAAGACTTAGAAGAAGTCGAAAAAAGACCAGAAGACAAAGTAGAAATCATAAATAAGAGGAAGGGTTCACCTCCGGAACCCTCCTCCTGGAAGAAATTGAAAGCACCCATAACTAAACTATAGACCACGCTCACTCCAGATGACTTCAATTTCCTCATCACAACTATGAATGAAGCTATAGAAGAGATAACAGAAAAGCAAGAAGCTAAGAAAGCGACAATGTCCAACAGAATTGAGATTGAGCTCCAAGGAGTGCAGCAGGCACTTCAATCTAGCCGTGTAGTCTCCATTATGCCCTTGCCAGAAGGAACAACAGAAGAGGGAGATGAACCAGTTCAACTCCACAAGATTTCTGACACAGTCGAAGTACACCTTTGGAAATCACAGAAAGAAACAGCGTAGGCCACCCAGGCCTTAAAGCAAGCACAGGAGGAAATCATCGAGCAATGTCAAGCTACGCAACAAGAGAAGGACACTCTCCAAGTGAAATTTGAAGAAGACAAAGAGAAGATCCAAAAAGAGAAAGAGCAGTTGTTGGTGAAGCAGATATGGATTGAAGAAGCAGTGAACAGAGCATTTTGCTCGGTGACCATCTTAGAACAAAAGGAAGAAGAACCCTTAGAACACCAAGTGATGAAGCTTGTTGAAGTTATTCAACAACTTCAACAAAGAGTCATGGACTTAGAGCTTCAGACCATACCAAGTACCCTGCAAGAAGAGCACGAACAGAAAGAAATGATATCTCGGACCACAGTAGAAAGGATTAAAGCACTCATTGAGGAATGAAAATAGTTAAGTAGCAGAATTGCACAGATATATGAAACCTAACCGAGAACCCAGAATTGCATAAATTGGAATCGCAGCTCCAGGAGGCGAAGTACGAAGCCGAAAAGATACAAGTGCAGCTGAAGGCCCTTTCACCCATAGAGAGAATGAAGCGGTCTCATGAGAAGCGCACCACCCAATAGCAGATCCATACGATCCAAAGCAAGGTAATGGAAGCAATGCAACGGCTCCAACCCGTGCAGGATAAAGCATGTCAGCTTTTTACAGAGGTTGAAAGCCGAGGAGTAGAGTTAGAATAGGTTGTGAATGCAGTAGAACAACACCTAGAGGGACCAGTCAGTAACGCACTCATACAGGAGTTCACCGAGCAAGAGGCAATAGAAATGCAGCAAGTCGAAGCAGTTTGAGCCAAGCTCGAGGCGTTCAAAGCAAAGTTGGTCAAACCTGAGTTACTCGAGACAAGTCACAGGTGAGTGTTGGGGGCCTCTTGCACCTTGACCAAGTTTTGAGGAACACTTGGTCATATTTGACCATTTTTGGGACTTCGACAGCCTGTCGAAGATGAAGCACCAAGCAAAGCGGAGATTGTGGAAGCTAGACCCCCTTTTTGGGTCCTTTTTGGGTTTTTGGGAATATGTAATGGGAAAGGGATGTTAGCCCATGGGTTTACCCACGCTTAGGCCCACTTTTGTAATGTATAAATAGATATCTAGGTGATGTAAGTAAAGGAGGAGATTAGCCAAGGGCTTAGTGCTAGAATTGATCTATGTGATTGACTTGCAGAGCTGAGTGAAAGTGTTGTAAGTGTTGAGTGCACAGATTGTAAGGAGGCTCTGTGCTAGATCTACTCGAGGAAGGAGGATCTGGAGAGGTGCATGTAGATCTCCTATCCTATGCGGAGTAGGATTTTGATAGCTCTGTGCTGTAACCATATTGACTAAAGCTAATAAAGAAGAAGAGTTGGTGGACGTAGCCCCAGGGTGGGGGTGAACCACGTAAATACTGTGTGTTGTGCTTTGTGCTTATTCTTAGATGTTTTGTATTGCTAAGTGCTTAGATGTGATTGGATAAACTTTCTTATGTTTGGTGCTAGAGATGTATATGAATGCTAAATATGACATGTATGAAGATGCTTAGTGTTGATCTACTGGATCTGATCTGTTTTACTATTGCTAAGTCCTGAAATAATCTTAGATCTAAGTAAATGTTGCGATGCTCTGTTATGTTGGTGAAGTAGATCTAAGTGGAATATTGATGAATGATCGATGCTAAGTGCTCTGTAAGCGATATAATCACAGATCTGTGTCCCAGCTAAGGTTGTAGACACCTGAGTCTTGCAACCACCCCTGCCTCTACCTAAAGTGAGACTTCATCTGCTTCGCAGGTGTTGCCGAAAGGGCCGATAGTTAGGGTTTTGTTGGTGCATTGTTGTAGCGTTGAAACCTAGGTATGCCCCTGTGCCAAAAGTTTTCCTCCATGCCCACATCTTCTAGGAATCAATGTAATCACAACTAGCAATATCACCAACTCTGATACCCCTGTAAAATCCCCAAATCGATGGTGCTAGAATATTATGCAATTGATGATGTTTTCTGATTTTATAATTATGCCAAACAGTTTGCATTCATGTGTTCTTATGTCAGAATACTAATAGACTACTTTCTACAAATAGTTTCAAGAGATTCCAAGGTAGATGTTACATCAAACATATGGCATGGAAACCAAGTACACATCAAAATGGAAGAGGAACATTGGCATCTTTTATTATGGATGAAAACACCATTACAAGAAAGTCTCTAGAGGTTGTTGTAGTAGCTACAATACCCTACTCAAACACACATTAACAAGAAAAAACCTAAGAATGATGCCAATAACAGTTTTTTCCCACTACCAGAAGATACTCCAATCATCTCGCTACCCCCCCCCCTTCAATTTCCTTTGTTATTCTTCTATGGAAATCAGCCCCTCCTCTGCTTAATTCACAAGAGCCCACGACTCCCTTTTCTCTACCCTTGGCCTGTAGGGTACTCTTACGACCCCTTCACTTCTCTATGCTCAGCAAATGAGAGTTTTCACCTCCCTCAAACCCTCTTTGTTTTGTAGTTGGGGATCTCGGCCCACCTCCGAGACTTGGTGGCTCCACGAGAATGGTCTCTCAATCCTTTTCCAATCCCACACGATTCCCCAAACCCTAATCCTTCAATAAATTTCTCCACGGTTAGTTACAGGACTCCACCGATGTTGCCTCAGTCTGAAAGTAATGGGAGACAGGCCCCACAATTGGAATCACAACCTCCTTACATCCTCACGACCTACTAAATTGATGGATCGGCCCTCTAAGAATCCACACGATCCTCCAAGTTCCATGACTCTACAGAAACAATGGAATCGACCTCCTCACAAAACTACTGTTGCTCATCAAATTGGGCCCACATCCCTCTCCTAGCTCACACGATTCCTCCAGCATCCTCACGGCCCTGATCTAGTGGCCCACGACACCCTAACCTTCTTCATCTAGCATTTGGGAAAGGGTTTCGACCCTCTAAACCTTCCATGAATCCTCCCTAACTCCACAACCTGCCAAATGATGGTTTAACCTGCAAAACAAGGGAAAATTGGTTCTCTCCAGCAATACCACAATCCTCAACAAATTTATACACTAGTAAATTGTAGATAAATCAAAATATGAAGCTCCATTGAAGATCCTGGATGGATCTTCCCTTTTTTCCAACTAGGGTGGGTATTACACCACTAAAACTAGACCAACAATGGAAGGGGTTTTCCAAACCTAATCAAGGTGGATCTCAGTGGCCAACCACCTTTTCCACTGAATCAACATTTCAAGCCTATGGTTTTGATAAACCATGATATTCATCCTTTTGATGGGGAATGGAATGTAATACCATATTATTTTTTTAATTATAGACATCATGTAATGATTTCCTAGTGGTCTTGTGTACTTGCCTACAGCATAGCGCTAATGCACCGGATCCCATTAGAACTCCATAGTTAAGCACGCCCAGGCTAGAGTAGTAATGGAATGGGTGACCACCCGAGAAGTCCTAGTGTTTTACATGCCTATGGCATTTTATAAACTTAGTCGAATTTATACCACGTACATCATGGGAATTGTTCTCCTCTCACTCTCATATATAATTGAGGTGAAGGAGGCCCTTTAAGCATGCAATGGAGTGTGATGTAAAGCTTGTTGTGAATGAAGCATAGACAACATATCTTTTTTTTCAGAGATAAGCTACCCCATTCTACAAGTTTGTGTTCTACATTGTTTTTCTCTCTTAATCATTAATAGAGGTCAGGTTTCACTGTATTTCTGTGTTCTCTTATCTATTTTTGTTTTTGTCTCATTTCGTTCTTAGCAAAATCCGGATCAGTGGTATCAGAGTAGTCTGCTCCTTGTCGTTTCTCATAGAAATTCCCCGATGAGGTTAGGGTATAGAGATTTGGGTCTCAATCTAGCTTCACTTGAGACAACTTCTCTCGCCATCCCAAGTGACCTCCCATGGCAGAAGAAAAGAGAGATGACAAAGCAAGAGATCATTTCAAAACATTGTTGGAGGAACCTCTTGTGCGACAGAGGAACGAGATGATGGAAAAATTTGCTCATATCATTAGAAGACTACCAATGGTGGTGGTCGAAGCATCTTCGACAAGCAGCCATTTTGCAAGTGTGACACCCTTCAAGGTACAAGTCAATTTTGATATCCCCTTATTTGAAGGCCAGATAGATGCAGATGCTCTAGAAAAATGGTTGAATCTGCTAGAAGGTTATTACTCCATCCAAAAAATTTCCAACAGTGAAAAGATCACCTTTGCGCTCCTTAAATATCTTCCCCATGTCATATCTTAGTGGGAAGGTACACTGCAGATGAATCTACACCATTTAGGAGAGAACCCCCTTGGGTGGCCTTTGTAAATGCCCTAAAGTAGGAGTTATACCCTTTTGGAAACTATGATGACCAGTACATGACATGGATGACTCTGCATCAGAAAAGAGATCAGACGGTGACGGAGTACACTAACATCTTTCATACCTTACACTCAAATTTGGGTATCAAAGACTCCAAGTGGCACCTGATTTTGAAGTATTTCAATGGTTTGCACAAGTACATCCAAACAGAGATGGATTTCTTGGACATCTCCTCATTGGGTGTTGCTTACCGATATGTAGTCAAAATTGAGCAGAAATTCAAGCAGCTGAGTAAGCGAGGGTTCGAGTTTGAAAATATGCCACAACAGAATAATGGCAAAGGAAACCCTAACTCATGAAACGAAGGACAAATAAAGGAAGGCCAAGCTCAAGAGATCCATTCCAAGACACAAGTAAAGAAGGGTAACGGTAAGTCTAAGAAAGATATCGAAAATTGGTGTGAGTTCCACAATAGCCCCTGGCACAACACCGATGAATGTCGCTTGAAACAATCATTGGTGTTCAAGCTCAAAGAAAAAGAATCAGACCCTGACTCACTTTGATTCAGAGAACAATAAATGGAAATGGATCATCGATGCATAACCCACTTCTACCATCGCAGCCACAAAAATACAACTAGAAGAACTAGAGGAGCTTGAGGATGAGGAGCGCCTCTTCCACTCGCAAATGCGGGTAAAGGGGACCCCACTACATTTCATTGTTGACAGTGGCAGTCATAAGAACCTTATCTCAGGTGAGGTTGTGAAGAGAATGAAGATGCCAACGATTCCACATCCTCAACCATACACCATCGCATGGTTGAGTCGAGGACGAGACATTTGTGTTAGCCAGTAGTGTCACCTGTCCTATGGAGTCATGCCCTTCAAGGATGAGATAGTGTGTGATGTTTTCCCACTTGAAGTCTGTGATATTCTTTTAGGACAACCATATATGTGGAAATGTCACACTATCTATGAGTCTCGTCCCCGCAGTGTCATTGTTACTTTGGGAGGTCAACTCTACAGGGTACCAGAGGTAGCTCTGACTACTGCTTGATCTCGGAAAAACAATGGCATAAAGTAATCTATCAGACCACAAATTTTTCCCTCTTCATGATCCAGTCACTGTGACCACTACAGCCTTGGCCCAAGAAATTTCTATCCAGAAAATCATGTCAATGAGATTGTAGAGGAGCACAAAGAGAATGAGAGTCTTCCACATGTTCAACATAGCTCTATTAGCCACAGCCCGTATAATATGTGCTTGGGGTTTCAACCGTTATCCCCCATTGATATAGCTCTTCTTGTTGCATCTTCACCGACAGAGCCCTCCCACACTCAGAACAAGGCAGATCATGCAGCCAGATCTGTTGAACGGATCCAACACCTCTAACAGGTTCATGACATCCTTCCACAGTCAAAGCACAAGCATGACATCTATTTCAACAAGGCAAGTGACTCACCAAGGTTCAGATTCAGCAAAATTTTTCCCATCTCCTGAGGGAACTTGACGCAATGGGGACCATTTATTCCTAAGAGGGAAGGAATGATCCAGGTGAATCTCGGTGGCCAACCACCTTTTCCACTGAATCAAAATTTCGAACCTATGGTTTTGATAAACCATGATATTCACCCTTTTGATGGGGAATGGAATGTAATACCATCTTCATTTGTTAATTATAGACATCATGTAATGATATCCTAGTCGTCTTGTGTACATGCCTACAGCATAGTGCTAATGCACCAAATCCCATTAGAACTCCGCAGTTAAGCACGCCCAAGCTAGAGTAGTACTAGGATGGGTGATTGCATGGGAATTCCTAGTGTTTTACATGCCTATGGAATTTTATAAACTTAGTCCAATTTAACCCACGTGCATCATGGGAATAGTTCTCCTCTCACTCTCTCATATATAACTGAGGTGAAGGAGGCCCTTTAAGCATGCAATGGAGTGTGATGTAAAGCTTGTTGTGAATGAAGCATAGCCAACATCTCTTTATTTTCATAGATAAGCTACCCCATTCTAAGAGTTTGTGTTCTACATTGTTTTTATCTCTTAGTCATTAATAGAAGTCGGGTTTCATTGTATTTATGTGTCTCTTCTATATTTTTGTTTTTGTCTCATTTTGTTCTCAGCAAAATCTGAATCAAAACCCTAACAAAAAATTGGCTCTCAAGAGCACTCAAACAAGAGATCAAATCATAATGCCAAAGTGAAATTCTACCCCTCCTTTTATTCTTCTTTAGATCCTTCTAGATCTTTCCCCTTTATGACCAAATCAAATCTGAACCTTATTTTCCCTTTAATTTTCACTTAACATTAAAAGTTACTTTTTAATGTTTAAGTGATTAATAATTTACTTTTTCATCTAATGTCACTTTTAGAAATATAACATATTTTAACTGAGTGAAACTAAATAAATCCTTGTGACTCCCTTTTTCTATTAATTGTAGCCTACAAGAGTCATATAGGCTACTAAGTCATCCTTCATCATGATCAAGAGGAAGGGGACATTACATGACATTTGAAAAGAGAATGATAATAGGAGGGAAGAAAAATAATCACATTAAATATCTTGTGTGAGTTCCCCTAGGAAAACACAGATCATAAGGTTTTGTATCTGATAAGCTTGCTATTTCGATCGTTTGAATGTTGAAAAAGATTCATGATTTTATTAATCCCTCATTTTGAAATAAAAGCTCATCTCCCTGTCTATGCACTATATTTTCCCCATGGAAGGTTACTATTTTGTGCTAAGAGTGGGAGGGGAATTCGTTATGTTTGATGGATGGAATCCCTGACGATCTCTTTGAAACCTGAACAAAGCGAGGAAGGTGCGACCAAGTTTGGGATTTCAAATCAATACCACTAGTTAAATTTGATGTTTATAATCAATTGTATTTCAAATCTCTGAGGATGGGTAGGCTAGAGTGTTGGTCATATTTGATGGTTAGATTGCTTCATGATGGGAAATTTAACTGTCAAAATCCATATCTAGGTCATGCAATGTGATACAATAATCCCAATTCGGCAAAAGTAATGGACCTTGTGAGGGAATTTGGATAATAGATAGGTACAAGTGGTGAGCATGGGAATTGAAGTCATATAGACCGAGGGAGTGAATGAGAAATTTAGTTAGTGGACAGGAGGTATTTTGGCGGTGAGAAGAAAGTCTTCCAATCAAGTTTTGTAATATATTTGGTAGATGAGTATAAAATCTCTATTCTCCATGGCAGATTCATTTTTTAAAGTAAAAATTCATTAAAACTAACGCAATCCAAGGAAAATTCCTAAACTCTTGGCATGAGTGTGTACCTAGTAGATGTTAGTTGGTCGTTAGTGGTTCTCTCAATGCAAATATCTACAAGGATGTGGAAGCATTGAGCGTGTGCTTCGTCGATCTCTGAGCTCAAGACATGTGTTCAAGTGAGAATGATGTTGACAAACTAGTGAACGGGTCATTATATAGACTTAAAAATTTCTTTTACCATTTTAGAAAATTTGAAAACCCATCACATCAATGGTCATGTCAATATATCACACAAAAATAAAATTTGGTGCGATGCGATAAAAGGTTTGTCACAGAGATAGAAACTTTGGTGCAGTGCGACATATCACATGAAAAATATTTTGGTATGATACACCACAAAGGAGAAAAACCTCATCCCATGTGATGTGTTGCATCAAAAGTGGTTTTTTGACCGATATGTCATGCAAGCGTAAATTTTTGGTCCATGTGATACATCGTATGCGTAAAAAATTTCATTGTGATACATTGTGGGGGGAGGAATATTTGGGTCTGTGCAATGTGTCACGCAAGTGGGAAGTTATGTGTCCCATGTAATACATCTCAATGAATAGAAGATTTGAAGGATGCAATGACAAGGTGGATGGAAGGAATTTTCTTTACAATTCCCCTTTGTCACGATAGAGACAAATTCATAGCAATGCAATATATCACAACCAAGAAGGGTTGAGGTGTGATACGTACTATGTCATAGCCAAAGTAAGTTTAGGTGCAATATGCACTAAGCCATGGCCAAAGAAATTTTATATGGCGCAAAGAAGGAAATTTTTGGAACATGTGAAAAGGAAGTTTTTGTACAAGTTGTTTTTGGAAGAATTTCAAAGGGGAAAAAACAACTTGTTTAGAGATTGGGAAAAAAATCAAAGCGAGGTTTTGACCAAGTCCATAAGAAAAACTTCAAAGTAAAGGAATACAATGTATAATAAAGTCGATGAAGGTCCAAAAATCCAAAATAAAAGGAGGGGACCCATGTTATTTTCCCTCCATTAGATGTTGGAGTCCAGAATAGTTTGTGAGGTTGTTTCTAGATCAACACATTGATATAGATATCATGTTTACAAATAGTTGGGTTAATACCTATCATATCTTTATATTCCCATGTAAAGGTTGTGATGTTCTCTTGTAGTAGATTCATCAACTTTGTCTATAAAGAGGGCTTAGCTAGTTATTAATATTTAGAGTTTTAATAGGGAAAACTTCTACTACCATGGTTGATGAATTGGACAATGATGTAGTCGAAACATCTATTAAGCATATAATGTTGATTGAATTGGATTCCATGAGGTCCGTATTGTTTCTATTGTCAACATCAAAATTTTGGTTTACTTCTTCAATTTGAAACTCTGGTGGGTATAGGTTCTGCATGGAATTTGAGATCATAATGTCTTTATGCAGGTCTTTTAAAGTCAAGGCTTTATCAATGATATGAACAACTTGGGCCCGATCCTCATAGCATGTGTCATTTTACTCATACTCGGTCCATATTGGTTATGTAGATTATAGGAATGGCCTAGGTGGAGGATACAATGTCAACTTTTTATGGGATTGTCCAAAAGAAATGGTCATGTCACCAACTCTACATCCTATATAGGCATCAACAATTTCTAGCCAAGGTCTTCCAACAATTAAAGGATAACCTCCTAATATTGATTTTGTTTGCAAGATCATGAAATCTATGATATACTCCCATGAGTCTATTGAGACTATTTTCTATCATTCCTTCTTGCTTAACAATGGATCTAACAACCATTTGGAGGATAGTTGGGTTGTGTTACTCTAAAGTATGTTTATATTCTCATAAAGATTTTTTCTTTCATTTGGAAAAACATAAGATATTTCAACATAGTCATATCCAATACCATTGATATTGAATGGATATTGATATTTATATTTTATAATGGTCATATTAATGATATCTTATTTTTAAGAGATAACGATTTGTTAAAGAAAAACTAGAAAATGATTATATAAATTGTATGACATATTGGAGGATAGTTCGGTTGAGTTGGGTTGGGTTGACAACATTTTAAGGTAATAAACAACATAAATTGAAGCTAATCAACTATGGTCTATAAGAAATCCCACAACAAATTAGTGACAATGCCTACAAGCTAGACTTACATATATTGTTAGGCATACATAATGTAATAAATGTCAATCAACTAAAGTTGTATGAGCCATCTTAGCTAAATGAATACATTTAGATCATGCATCCACAACACAACATTATAGATTTACAATCACCATTGGAAGAAGACACGCTCTAGGATGTTTTCTCTTGAACCCCATGCACCAAGGCATCCACCATCTACCTTGTAGGTCGCAAGAAATAACTCCCTACTAAGGCTACATGGATATCAACATACACTCTTACCACCAACTTCCCAATTCTATAGAAAAAAATGGGACAATTTTATTTAAACATGAAGGAATTGTTGTGTTCAAGAGAGCCTTAGAGAAAGAGGTTGGCATAGTCAACCATTAAATACCGAGCATTAAGTAGTTTCTAGTAATATCTAGTAATATTTTTAAACAAAATTGTTGACCTATCAACATGGATAGCCTTGATCATTTTGTATTTTATATTTAAGCTTAATTGAATATAAAAAAAAGACAAATATCTTTTTTGTAAATCTTCTCTTCTTTTCTTTTTGACATTTTAATCACTATTTTTAGGGCATGAAAATATCAACACAATGATGAGTGGCTTGGATACCCTAACTCAAAGACTTTGGGGGAAACATAAAATTTATTAAAAAATGAGTTCCAATGGTTTATGTTAATATTACACAACTCTTTGTCTTTTCTAGAAATGTTGTTCACTCAAAATCTTTTAAACTATATTTTATGTAAATGCCTCATTAAAATATTGCAATTTTTAATTTAAAACAATTTGTAAATCAAATCATTTTTTCTAATGAATAATTTCATATAAATTTTATAAATTTGTTAACTAGAAATGTCTTATGATAATAATGATAAATGTGAATAAACAAATATATAAATATAATTATTTGACATGATCAAACATAATAGTGTCCCTTAAAATTACATGAATATTATACCATTTTTAATTGACGTAATTTGTTAATTAGAAAGGTCTTATAACAATAATGTTAGACAAATCACATGCTCATACGATAACCAAAATATTTCAATTTGTTTGTTATTACTTTTAGGTCAACATAAGCAAAAGTCCAACATCATATGAAATAGTCACCATTGAAATCGATTTGATTTACCAATTGTTTTAATTAAAATACAAGAGGCATGATCTTTGCTAAAGCATGAAAGTTAGAAAGGAAAATAAAGATTTTAATTAAAATACAAGAGTTATGGAGTATCTTATTGTATGGAGAAGGGAGGAAGGATTGTATTTTGATTAATTTTTTATTTTTTTTTTCTTGTTCAACAATTTTCAATATTCACTTTGATATCTTTCAATATTCACTTTGATATCTCTTCAAGAGCTTTGGTTGGTCTAGTAACTTTTTATGTATTTGTCCTCTTTTAATTTCGAATTGTTATTTTTGAGGTCATTTCCTTTTTTTTTATCTTTTGAATATCCAACTATATACACTTCCTTGTTCTTGCATGTCTACCATATTATTTTGCAACTATTGTCCCATAAATGAGATTTATAATGCCTCATCCACCTATGTCTGGTTACTTGGCGGTATATCCACCTATGCATGGTTACTCCGCAATATATTGAAGTTTGTTGTTCAAATGTGTCGATGGGTTTTCTTATAGTGGGTTTTAAAGTAGTTGATCTCTCTGGGTTAACATGCTTCTTGCTATTGTACAAAGAGGTGTCGAGGGTACTTTTCTAAGTTGTGGCTAGAACAATGGCTAGCGAGGTGGTGGACTAAGAAGTTGGGCTCATAGAGAGCTTCAAGACTGAATATTTGTAAGTGAATCCATACCCTCTTTCGGATGCTCACGGTCTGTAGTGGTGTTAGTCATTGTGATCATTGAACATGAAGTGGAGTTACCATAATTTTTATTACCCGTATTAGTCATATAACTCTCTACAAATGAAGAAGTAGGTTGAGTGCTTAGACATGTCTTTGTTGATTAAAGTTGGTTGTCATTGATGTCAACCCTTGAAGAAAGCCCTGCAACACAAAGGTTTGGGTAATGGACCCAAGATTGTTTGATGTAAAGATGACTCATTATTGTCTTGTCATGGTTGATAAGAAGTAAATATGGATGAACTCCAAAGTGGTCCCCTTATGGTGAAACCCCTCACGCGAAGACGCTTTGCGGAGTAAGAGAACCCATACTTAATTGTGGAATAATATGATGAAGGGCAATGAATCTGTCGGGGAAACTATCCTATATGGATAGTTCTTGTCATTCCATTTCCAGTGGTATGTGGAACGTCACATAACTCCTCATGGTTAGAGAGTTATGACCATGTGAAGTTGGAGAACCCGGGTTTGGGTAATGGATCCAAGTTTGTTTGATGGATAACGGTATGATTTTTTATATATTTGAAGGTAATACTATTCTATATGGATAGTACATGTCATTCCATTTCTGGTGGTATGTGGAACGTCACATAACTCCTCACGGTTTGAGAGTTATGGCCTTACGAAGTTGGAGGACCCTCATATGTTGGCTTGAAGCCCCAAAAGGTCAAAGTAGTCAAAGTGGTTTAAGAGATTTTAGAAGGTAAATAATAAAGTGAAGTGATGAGTGTAATATAGTTCAAAGTGAATACAAAATAAATTATTTAAATAATAAATTTAATGGAGAAATTAGAAGTGAGTTAACCCTAGAATAAGGAAAGTGGGCAAAGTGACCTAGAAGATGTTTTTAAGGAATCTACTTGGAGAGTATAAATAAGAGGCAAGACTCTCTCATTTAATACACACTTGAGCATATTGAATATATATAGTTGTTTAGGGTAACCAAAGGATATACAATCTGAATTTCTGAGGGAAGGTGAAGAAAAGAAGGCCGGAATTCAAGGAAGGATAAATTCTTTTGATGGTGCTTTCTAAGGTATGTTATTCACATGTCATCTCACCATTTTCATTATAACTTTTTTTCTATAAATATTCAGACCGTGAAATTGCTATTCCATTGAGAAAACATATCCAAGTATCTATGGTAAACAATTCATCTTGTGGGTCGTTGTAATTTTGGATTTACACTCCGTGGAAAATAGGGTTTGTGACTAGTCCTGAAACTAGTCTAAAACAGGTGTTTCCGATAAAAACGTCATAACTTCTTCATAACATATTCAAATTCAGTAAGACAAAATGTGTTGGTTAGAGTACATTCCATAGTATTTTTTGTAATAGTTTCATATCGATTTAATAAATATTTCATGCGGGGAATGCTCTACAAGGTTGCTCTCTAGAATAAGCATGAATTCAGCAAGGTATGTCATTTTTGCTATAAATTATTTTTTGAGAGGTTCCAAGTAGTGACACTTGAAGGTATTGCATAAAACACACTGAATGACATTGTGTATCAGTTTCAGAGATTTATTCATTACAGGTACAAAGTTATGATTATTTCAAGTTAGGGTTGTTGACTAATCCAAAACTAGTCATGTGAGACTAAAGAAAAGTTTGATGAAAATGCTAGTCTATTGTTGTTAAAGTTATGGAAGGTTTGAAGGAATGTGATCATATACACCAGGTATATTACATATTTACAAATCATATTTGGATGATGAAATTGATGAGGGCATTTGGTTGAGGCACATGTTGGGTACATGGTTGAGACAAGTAGTTGATGAGTTGACACATACATGAGGTGTATAGTTGATGATGTTGGTACATCTTGATGAGTCATAGTTGATGAGTAGTTGATACATGATTGGTACATAATTGGTACATGGTTGGAGGCACT
>ML780134.1:15457-41008 GCA_009831015.1 Picea engelmannii | reverse complement strand
TATAGAGGTAAGCTTCCTTTAATTTGTTTTAATTGTGATGGTATTGGTCATTTTGCTAACAAATGTCCTCATAAGAAAAAGAGAAATGATGAAGGTTACTCAAAAGGTAGACAAACATATAAAGGTAAAAGAACTACAAAAAAAAATTTCAAGAAAATCTTTTGCACCAAAGAAGACATCTCATCATCAGATGAAGATGAAGTCAGTGATAGTGAAACAGCGAGAGTTATATTCATGGTAGTGGAAGACTCTGATAAATAAGACTCCGAAGAAGAATATGAAGACGCACATGAAGAAAAAAATGAAGAGGCATAAGTTGACTTCCGAGAAGAATTAATGAGTGTCATAGAAGTTATCAGAAGAGAAAAGAAGAAAAACAAGAAACTACAAGCAGAACTAGATAAGAAAAAAGACACTCAAGAACTAGAACAAATGATCACAAAATTGAAGGTTCAAATAGAAGAAGATAAAATAATTGAAGAAGCACTCAAAGAACATCTATAAGGAAAGGGCATGATCATTCGAAACCTGGAAGCAGAGTTTGTCACACTAAGAAAGGATATTCAAAAGAAAAATGTGCAGAATAACTCAAAAGTTCTGGATGACATTATCAACAGTAAAAAATATCATCTTGACAAGTCCAGACTTGGATATAATCAGACAGAAAAGGGATCAAGCTCCAAAACATCAGAGCAAGAAACAAATCCAAAAATCTATGCAGAAACAATCAAAGGGGATAAAAAGATATACAAGAAAGATTATAGGGACACTTCTCCATCGAGAAGATTCAGATTTCAAAATCAACAACAGATAGACAGGCCTCAAGAAGAAGAAATATTCATAAGAGCACCTCCTTTCAGAAGATCTTCAACTACCAGGTATCAAACTATATTTTTTGGTTTATGTTATGCATGTAATAATTTTGGACATAAAGCTGTAAATTGCAGAGCTAACAACAGGAACAGTAACTACTTTGAGAGCCACACACAAAGGGGTTATTCAAGAAGACCTAGTGAAACACAGAGACGAAGTTACAACATGTTTGAATCTTTGAACACTGAAGTGGAATGTTACAAATGTAACAATTTTGGACACATGGCCAACAATTGCAGAATGGCAGTCCCTCCTAAAGAACCTCAACAGAGTCACAAACAAGAACCTCAAAAAATGGCATGGATAAGAAAGCAAGATCAGTATAGCAATGAATAATGCACAATCGCTCTGCAAGCTAAACAGAAGAAACGTGGTTGGTATGTTGACAGTGGATGTTCAAAACACATGACAGGTGATAGAGACAAGTTTCTTACATTACGAAAGGAAAGAGATGGATCAATCTCCTTCGAAAATGATGATTTTGTTGGTTGTGGAGCCTGATTATCTTCCTGATTCAGAGGTCCTTTCTTTTAGCCGTGTTTATACCCCATGAAGTATTTACACCCCATAAGTATGTACACTCGTCCACGCGGGGGAGTGCAGAGGGGGGGTACCCCCTCTGCGGGGTCCGGGGGGGCTATCCCCCCGGCTGGGGGGTCTAGGGGAAAGCAGGCCCCCAGTGGGGGTTCGGGGGCGAAGCCCCCAAAGCAAAAATTGCCTTGTAAAAGTATATTGTAATTTCATTGTAAATATGGACCGTTCATTATAAGGTCGCAGATCTAACGGTAGAGATTATGTTAGGGTTTTTTACCCTAGAAGGCAACCCTCTTTTATGAGGGAAATGTATCATGGCTATGGTGGATGGTGAATATTGTATTCTGAGAGAGGAGACTGTGAGAGAAAGAAGAGGAAGTTACAGGGGGTTTTGCTGTAGGTTGTATTCCTTCATTTGCTGGATAATAATAAAGGAAGGACCTGGCAATTTCTATGGTGGACATAGCCCACACTGGGTGAACCACATAAATCTGTGTCTCTCTTGTATTGTGTGTCTTCTGTGTTTTTTTCTGCATTTGTTTTATTTTATTGCTCCGCGGTCCTGTTTTTCTAACAAATTCAACCAAAATCATTGGAAAAGGCACAGTCTGAATTGGGAACAAGAATGAAAAGACAGAAAATGTTCTACTAGTAGAAGATATGAAACATAATCTTTTAAGTGTGAGTCAAATGTGTAACCAAGGTCATAAATTTACTTTCGATTCACAAAAGTGTGAGATAAGAAAAGAAGGTTCAGGGAAATTGGTTGCTACAGCTGCAAGAACTTCAAGAAACATATATGTGTTAAGTGAAATTGGAAATGAAAAGTGTTGTCTAGGAAAGGAATATGAAAGTTGGCTATGGAACAGAAGAATGGGTCACATGCATTTTGATAACCTTGTCAAATCCAGCAAAAGAGAAGCAGTCGGAGAAATGCCCCAGATCACGAAACCAACCAACACTTTATGCAAGCATTGCCAACAAGGAAAGCAAACAAAGACCAGGTTCAAATCAAAGGAATATTCAACAACAAAACCACTGGAAATTGTGCATACTGATCTAGTTGGACCAACTACAACAAAAGTCTTAAAAGGTGAGAGATACTTTATGTTATTAGTTGATGATTATACAAGAATGATTGCAGGTTGCTTTATCAAGAACAAGTCAGAAGCTTTTGAAAACTTCAAGATCTGCAAGGAAATGGTTGAAAATGAGATGGATTCAAGAATCAAATGCTTAAGATCGGATAATGGAGGAGAATTCACCTCAAAGGAATTTATGGACTACTGCAGCAATCATGGAATAAAAAAGCAATTCTCCATTGCCAGTACACCTCAACAGAATGGATTTGTTAAAAGAAAGAATAGGAGAATACAAGAAATGGCTCGAACAATGATAATGGATTCAAAGTTGATAGACATTTTTTGGACACAGGCAGTGCATACAACAGTTCACATTCAAAACATAGTAATGCTCAGAAACAACACTGATAAAACTCCCTATGAGCTATGGAAAGGAAGACCAACAAATGTGAAGCACTTCAGAGTTTTTGGAAGCAAATGCTACATCAAAAGAAAAGATGGCAGAATGGGAAAGTTTGACTCTCGTGTGGACAAAGGAATACTTGTTGGTTACTCAAGTACAAGGAAAGCATACAAATGTTACAATCTAAGATTAAACAAAGTGTGGAAAGCATCAATGTAACAATTGATGAAACAGGCAGACCAGAATCAAAGGAAGAAGAAAACAAATCAATGGAACAACTTTTCGAAGAAGAAGATGAAAAATAAGTAGAAGAGGAAGATGAAGATGAAGAGAATCCGACAAAAGCAAACTATTTTGAAGAAGCCAGCAAGGATGTCATTGATGTCAACCCTTGCAGAAAGCCCCGTAGCACAAATTTTTGGCTAATGGACCCAATATTGTTTTATGTAAATATGACTCATTATTTTTTTTTCATGGTTGGTAAGAAGTAAATATGGATGAACTCCAAAGTGGTCCCCTTATGGTGAAAGCCTTCACGGGAAGACGCTTTGCGGAGTAAGAGAACCCATGCTTAATTCTGGAATAATGAGATGAAGGACAGTGAATTTGTCTGGGAAACTATCCTAGATGGATATTACTTGTCATGTCATTTCCGATGGTATGTGGAACGTCACATAACTCCTCACGGTTAGAGAGTTATGGCCATGAGAAGTTGGAGACCCCAAGTTTGGGTAATGGACCCAAGTTTGTTTGATGGATAACGGTATGATTTTTGATATATTTGAAGGTAATACTATTCTATATGGATAGTACATGTCATGCCATTCCTGGTGGCATGTAGAACGTCACGTAAATCCTCACGGTTTGAGAGTTATGGCCTTACGAGGTTGGAGGACCCTCATATGTCATCTAGAAGCCCCAAAAAGTCAAAGTAGTCAAAGTGGTTTAAGATATTTTAAAATGTAAATAATAAAGTGAAGTAATGAGTTTATTATAATTCAAAGTGAATACAAAATAAATTATTTCAATAATAAATTTAATGGAGAAATTAGAAGTGGGTTAACCCTAAAATAAGGAAAGTGGGGCCAAGTGACCTAGAAGATGTTTTTAAGGAAGCTACTTGGAGAGTATAAATAAGAGGCAAGGCTCTCTCATTTAATAAACAATTGAGAATATTGAATACCTATAAGTGTCTGAGGTAACCAAAGGATATTTAAGCCGAAATTCTGAGGAAAGTGAAGAAAAAAAGGCAGAAATGCAAGGAAGGATAAATTATTTTGATGGTGCTTTCTAAGGTATGTTATTTACAGGTCATCTCACCATTTTTGCTATAACTTGTTTTCTATAATGATTCAAATCATGAAATTTATATTCCATTGAGAAAACATATCCAAGTATATGTGGTTAAAAATTTAGCTTGTGGGTCATTGTATTTTGGGAGTTACACTCCGTGGAAAATAGGGTTTGTGGCTAGTCCTGAAACTAGTCAAAAACAGGTGTTTCGGGTAAAAATGTCATAACTTCTTCATAACAGATCCAAATTCAGCGAGACCAAATGTGTTGGTTAGGGTACAATCTATAGTATTCTTTGTAATATTTTTATATTATTTCAACAAATATTCCGTGCAGGGCACGCTCTACAAGGTCACTCTCTAGAATAAGACAGAATTCAGCAAGGTATGTCACTTTTGCTATAACTCCTTTTCTGAGAGGCTCCAAGTAGTGAAACTTGGAGGAATTGCATAAAACACACTAAATAACATTGTATATCTTTTTTAGATCTTTATACATTACAGGTAAAAAGTTATGATTACTTCAAGTTAGGGTTGTTGACTAATCCAAAACTAGGCATGTGAGACTAAAGACAAATTTGATGAAAATGCTAGTCTCTTGTTGTTAAAGTTAAGGAAGGTTTGCAGGAATGTGATCATATACACTAGGTCTATTACAAAGCTACAAATCATATTTGGATGATGAAATTGATGAGGGCTTTTGGTTGAGGTACATGTTGAGTACATGGTTGAGACAAGTAGTTGATGAGTTGGCACATACATGAGGTGTATAGTTGATGATGTTGGTACATATTGATGAGTCATAGTTGATGAGTAGTTGACACATGATTGGTACATATTTGGTGCATAGTTGATGCACTTGTTTATGGTACAGGTTGATTACAAGTTGAGGTACAAGTTGATGCATGGTTCAGATTTATTGGTACATGTTTATAGCAGTATATCTCACAGTGATAGTGTGACAGTGGTTCCATCATTCTACTTCTACTTCAGGGTGGCAAGACGGGGCAAGGAAAGGTGGTTGTAGCCACCTTCTGGTTGTAGCCAGAGAACATAGGGGGTTGTAGCCTCCTTCTGGTTGTAGCCAGAGAATTGGGGAGTCAGAGCTTCCCTCAGGTTGTATCCTGAGAAACTAGGGGGTTGGAACCTCCTTCCAGTTGCAACTGGAAAACAAAGGAAGTTGGTGCTTCCAATGAATGTAATTCTTTAAGACATATAAGAAAAAACATTCTGTGGTTTTCTCCCGATTTGGGTTTCCACGTAAAACACCAGTGTACTGTGTATGTGTGTGATTGTTTATTTCTTACTGCTCATTATTGAATAATAATTCTACATTGATATAACATTTGAAGAAAAAGGATTATAATTACGCTATTACTTATTCACCCCCCCTCTCAGTAATCCAACAGTTCATTGCTTATTTACTCTGCAATTATTGGATGATAATGATACATTGATATAACACTTGGATTATATGGTTAAAAAGGATTAAATTACTCTATTACTGATTCAGCCCCTATCTCAATAATCCAACAATTGGTATCAGAGCAGGTTCCTTCAGGAAACAGTTTAACCACTGGAAGGAGATCATGGATTATTCTGAGAATGGAGTACCAATGTTTAATGGTCAAAATGGTTGTAATTATGATATGTGGAGCATAAGGACGAAAGTATTTTTGCAGGGACAAGGACATTATATTTGGCTATCAGTTGTTACAGGATATGATAGTTCAAAAATGGCAAAGACTGCAGCCAAGAAGGAATTGAGGAAGAATAAAAAAATAACAATGGATTTCATCTGGGAAGGATTACCTAATCCGGTAAGAGAAAAGGTTGGTAAATATTCATCAGCAAAAGAACTTTGGGATAAGTTACATGACATATATTCTTCACCCATCACAGATTCAGAAAATGTCAAAGAAGATGCAGATACAAATCAAGAAGAATTGTGTTCACCATGTCAAGCAGATTCAGAAGATGAAGAGCACATAATCACCATAGGTATGTTGTTTTGTTTTAATTGTGAAAAATGTGGACATCTTGAAATAGAATGCCATGAAGGAAATGAGACAGAAAAACTAATTGAAAAGGAGGGAAATTATAAAGAATAATTGATTAGTTCTTTAGATGAACTAAGAGAAGAAAACAATTCACTCAAGAAAGAATTGATGAAACAAAATGAAAGTGTTCACATTTTTTAAGAAGCCCAACAGGTCATCGAGAACTTAAGAACTCGGCTAGAAGAATCCAGAAAGATCGAAGAAAATCTTGAATATGAAAAGCAATGTTTGGAAACCAACATAGCAGCACAGAAGGAAGAAGTAGAAATGAGAGAGAAGATATTGACAGATCATCTTAAGGAAAGAACTAACAATCTAAACCAGCTTGAGGCAGAGTTTGGTCAAGAAGAGAAAGGACTTGAAGAAGAAATAATCACATTAAAAATTCATCTTGAAGAAGAGAAAAGAACAGAAGAAGTCATGAAGTCTCAGATAATGAAGAAAGAAGAAGAGGTTGAGAAGCTTGAAGAAGAAGTTGTCACATTGAGAAGTAAAATCGTCAAGCTCAAAAAAAACATTGAAGAGACAGAAAGATCCACATTAGTTATAGAGAATGAAGAGAAACATTTTAGCTTGCTAGAAAAAAATAATGGAGAAAATAGAAAGAGTTATGCAGAAATGCTCAAAGGAAGGAATCATGGTCAACCAGAATCTAAGAAAACTATTGAAGATACATATTCAAGAACACCATCCATGATCGAGCCACAAAGAAGCTTCAATAATGATCATGATCAGTCAAGGGAAAAATTTAGAAGGACTATGCCACAAAGAAGATCATTCACTCCCAAGTATGCAAATTTATTTTATGGTAATTGCTTTTATTGTACTAACTTTGGACATAAGGTTGCAGATTGCAGGGATTATAAAAGAAATGTTCAAGCAAGAAGTGCCTGTGTGGTCGCACATAACATTGAGTGTTACAAATGTCATAACTATGGACACATAGCCAGTGATTGTAGAAGCATGATCGATACTTCGATGAAAGAGAATATTGATATCAGATATAAGAAAGTATGGATAAGAAAATAGGAAGAACAGGTGAACAAAGACCAGGTACCAGAGATCGCAAGATTGGAAATAAAACGAGATGAAGAAAATTTTACAGAGAAAAGAAAAGATGTCAAATACATAAAGGTTTGGAAAATAACTGAAAGAAAGTAAGGTCGGGTAAATAAGGAACATGTTCAAGAGATTGTACTTTCAGGCATTGTAGTGAAAGATGAATCCACAGACAGAAAGAGAGAAGTCAGAGCTCAAATAGATAATGAATCTACCAATGAAGATGATGATGAATCTACCAATGAAGATGATAATAAATACACATCAGAGCAGGAATTGTTCTCAGCCATTCGGCTTAGAGACTCCCAAGTAATATGAATATTAGACAGGGGGAGTCTATGCAATAGCTATGACAGACCAAAGAACCATCGTTCGAGCAGCTTGCAGAGTTTTAGAAGACAGATTCAAAGCAATCAGTTCACAGAAGTATAGTTTGATAGATTAATCAAGACTTCATGATAGTATAGTGATAAATGGGTCAGCATTATGGACAGTTGCACAAGTAGAGTCTTGGATAGTATGGACAGAGATGGATTCGTAAGAACACTTAGAAGGTTTGGACAAATATATGATAGTGATGAGAGCATGGATTCATAGATTGGTTCAGAGAGTGGTTCAGAGAAAAAGGAACATTATCATAATAGATGATAATTACATAGGAAATGGCTCGAACAATGCTAATGGATTCCAAATTGACAAATATATTTTGGACACATACAGTGCATACATCATTTCACATTCAAAATAGAGTAATGCTCGTAAATAACAATGACAAAACTCCCTACGAACTATGAAAATGAAGTGTAGACAACAACCTCTACATCAAGGTAAGTCAAGGTAATATTTTATTAATTGAAGTTTATGTTGATGATATTATTTTTGGTAGTGATGATGATAGGTTAAGCCAGAAATTTGCAAAATATATGCAGAAAGAATTTGAAATGTCGCTACTTGGAGAACTATCCTTCTTTCTTGGACTTCAGATACGTCAAAGCAACCAAGAAATTTGTATTTCTCAAACCAAGTATATCAGGGAAATACTAAAGAGGTTAGGAATGAAAGATTGCAAACTAGTTATCACTCCCATGCAAACCAGTTGCAAGTTGAGAAAAGATGATGATTCGAAGTCTACAGATCAAAGGCAATATAGGTCAATGATTGGCAGCCTATTGTATGTGACAGCATCCAGACCAGATGTAATGTAGGCAGTTGGACAGGTGGCACGATTTCAAGTAGCACCAAAGGAATCACATGTATTAGCAGTGAAGAGGATTTTCAGATATTTCAAATGAACAAAAGAGTTTGGGCTATGGTATCCAAAAGGAAAGGATCTATCATTAATTGCCTACACAGACGCAAATTGGGCAAGTTGTATTGATGACTGACGAAGCACTAGTGGAGCAACATTCTACTTGGGTGAGTGTTTAGTATCATGGATAAGCAAGAAACAATCATCAGTATCTCTATCTACAGCTGAGGCAAAGTATATTGCAGCAGCAACATGTTGTACACAGGTTCTTTGGATGAAACAAACTTTGACAGATATACAGGTTGAGTATGATGAGCCCATTCCAATATATTGTGATAATACAAGCACTATCAGTATCTCGAAGAACCCGGTGATGCACTCCAAGACGAAGCACATTCCAATCAAGTATCACTTTCTACGGGAGCAGGTTGCAGAAAAGAACATCAGAGTTGAGTATGTGGGCACAAAAGAACAAGTGGTAGACATCTTTACAAAACCACTTCCACGGGAAGCCTTTGAATATCTTCACCAGAGACTTGGAGTTATTTCTACTCCAAAATGAATGCTTTTTTAATTCTTTTTGAATGCTTATCTTATATGTCTTAGATATACACGAGGAAGCACCATAAGAGGAAAGTTCAGTCAAGGGGAGAAGCCCTGGATGGAAAGATACATTTTCCATTGATGACAAAGGGGGAGAGATTTATCAGATGTAGAGGACAAAGGCATGGTTCCAGGGGGAGCAGATTTATCAGATGCAGAGGAAAGAGGCATGGTTCCAAGGGGAGCATGAGTGATATGATTTTAGTATTGAATCAGAGTGTTGCCATCAATTCCAAAGGGGGAGATTGTTGATTAAGGTTGGTTGTCATTGATGTCAACCCTTGAAGAAAGCCCCGCAACACAAAGGTTTGGGTAATGGACCCAATATTGTTTAATGTAAAGATGACTCATTATTGTCTTTTCATGGTTGATAAGAAGTAAATATGTATGAACTCCAAAGTGGTACCCTTATGGTGAAAGCCTTCATAGGAAGAGGCTTTGTGGAGTAAGAGAACCCATGCTTAATTACGGAATAATGATGAAGGACAATGAATTTGTCAGGGAAACTATCCTATATGGATATTTCTTGTCATGCCATTTCCGTTGGTATGTGGAACGTCACATAACTCCTCACGGTTAGAGAGTTATGACCATGTGAAGTTAGAGAACCCAGGTTTGGGTAATGGACCCAAGTTTGTTTGATGGATAATGATATGATTTTTGATATATTTGAAGGTAATACTATTCTATCTGGATATTACATGTCATTCCATTTATGGTGGTATGTGGAACGTCACATAACTCCTTACGGTTTGAGAGTTATGACCTTACGAAGTTGGAGGACCCTCATATGTTGGCTTGAAGCCCCAAAAGGTCAAAGTAGTAAAAGTGGTTTAAGAGATTTTAGAAAGTAAATAATAAAGTGAAGTGATGAGTGTAATATAATTCAAAGTGAATACAAAATAAATTATTTAAATAATAAATTTAATAGAGAAATTAGAAGTGGGTTAACCCTAAAATAAAGAAAGTGGGCAAAGTGACCTAGAAGATGTTTTTAAGGAAGCTACTTGGAGAGTATAAATAAGAGGCAAGGCTCTCTCATTTAATACACACTTGAGAATATTGAATATCTATAGTCTTCTGAGGTAAACAAAGGATATCCAAGCCTAATTTATGATGGAAGGTGAAGAAAAGAAGGCCGGAATTCAAGGAAGGATAAATTCTTTTGATGGTGCTTTCTAAGGTATGTTATTTACAGGTCATCTCACTATTTTCATTATAACTTTTTTTCTGTAATGATTCAGACCGTGAAATTTCTATTCCATTGAGAAAACATATCCAAGTATCTGTGGTAAAAAAATCCATCTTGTGGGTCGTTGTATTTTTAGAGTTATTGTAGTGTCCCCAAGGCCAAGCCCCGTTGCAAATCATGATATATGAAATGAATTGTAAATATGTTCTATAGGCTAGTGAGCCAAGTTTTGTATAAGCTGGTAGGCTTATGTGTTTGTTAGGCTAGGGAGCCTAAGTGTTGAAGGCCAGGATCCTGCTGATGTACTTGTATGTATGCAGATTGATTAATAAAATATAAACACCACCAGGTGCAGACCGACCACGATGAATGAGTGAAGGGGGACTGAGTGTCCACAGAGTGGGCAAGGGATTAGGGGCTGGAAGGTGGAAAAAAAGGGGCTAAGTGTTGAGCCTAGGGGCCAAGCCTAGGGGGCTTAAGCCTGGGTATAATATTTTAATATTATTTCCCAAAATACATGTGTATTTTATTTTTATCCTAAGTTCCTAGCAAGGGAAAATGTGCAAAAGGGATGCATGCTATGGGAACACATGCATTTCCCAGGGTGACAAGTGTCAACCCTGGTGCATGCAAATATAATAGCCGAGATGAACCATGTGAGGGGGATATTCTCCATTCTACCTGACCGTCTGAGGATGAACCCATCCGACCTCTGCAAGAATACCCTTGTACAATCCCAAAACCAAAACCGTGAGACTATCCCGTGATTGTTGAACCTGTTTGGGAAGCGCGTGTTTGTTTTTCCCAATTGGCTGTTGTGGCCACGCAGTGCTGGACTACGCGTGGCATACTGGCCAGAGTAAGCTCATGCTGAGCTTGTGTATGACCTCTCTTCGGGTGAGGGAGGCGACTGTGGTTGGAAGAGGCAGGTTGTCAGGCCTGTGAGCAACTCTTTCCAGGTGAAAGAGTTTGTTGGGAAGTGGTTTCTTCCAGAGAGTGCCCAGCACCAGCTACGGGCTCTGAGACTTCCTGATCTGGCCTGTTTCCGAGACCCAGAGAGGGAGGTTAGCACCGATGGACTATGCATGTGAAGGTGTATACTCCCGGGTGGAACAGGCATGTGGGGAATGAGAGTCTGGTAGTAGTGGGCGTAAGATGGCATCTTTGGGAAGAATCCTTCCAGATATTCCTGTGTTGTTTTCCCTGTAACCTTAGCCTAGCCTAGGATTCCTTTCCTTGGGGTGGAGCTCAGTCCCAGCTCGGGGGTGATCCACTGTTGAGATGATGAGCAGTGTGGTCTAAGGCTGGGAGGTTCGTGGAAGGCCTGCACTTGGTTGGTGGATTTCACCACTGTTACAAGATAAGTGTCTAACTATGTTTTTATCACATTTGGCATGACTGTGCTGTATATATATTATGAATCATGTTTTCCGCTTTGTATATGAATTAATATGAAAAGCTAATTGCTTGCTGATCATGGTAGTAATTCATATGAATACTCTGTGTTGAATGTGTTTAATTGTTAAATGCATGTGGAGTATATACTGGACTATATGTGTTATGTAAATCCAACGTAAGTGTATACAAATTGTTATATTGCATGTTAAAAGCCTTGGTTGGCAAAAAGGTACACTACAGTTACACTCCGTGGAAAATAGGGTTTGTGGTTAGTCCTCAAACTAGTCTAAAACAGGTGTTTCCGATAAAAATGTCATAAATTCTTCATAACAGATCCAAATTCAGTAAGACAAAAAGTGTTGGTTATAGTACAGTATTTAGTATGTTGTTTAATAGTTTTAGATTGATTCAATAAATATTTCATGCGGGGCACGCTCTACAAGGTCGCTCTCTAGAATAATCCAGAATTCAACAAGGTATGTCATTTTTTCTATAACTTCTTTTATGAGAGGTTATAAGCAGTGAAACTTGGAGGAACTGTAGAAAACACATGGAAGAACATTGTTTATCAGTTTCAGAGATTTATTAATTACAGGTACAAAGTTATGATTATTTCAAGTTAGGGTTGTTGACTAATACAAAACTAGTCATGTGAGACTAAATAAAAGTTTGATGACAATGATAGTCTCTTGTTGTTAAAGTTAAGGAAGGTTTGAAGGAATGTGATCATATACACCAGGTATATTACAGAGTTACAAATCATATTTGGATGATGAAATTGATGAGGGCGTTTGGTTGAGGTACATGTTGGGTACATGGTTGAGACAAGTAGTTGATGAGTTGAAACATACATGAGGTGTATAGTTGATGATCTTAGTACATGTTTATGAGTTATAGTTGATACATGATTGGTACATACTTAGTACATGGTTGGAGGCACTTGTTAGTAGTATTGTTGACTCATGGTTTATGGATGATGTAGCATACTTGTATTATTAAAAGCACATATTGATCTTGGTGATGATTATGAGTTGTTGTATTATGCTTGGTTGATGCACATCTTTAAGAGTTGTCTTGGTGATTGATCTTGGTGATTAGATCTGATTTGGTAGATAATATTGATGAGACAGGCTGTTGTGATAGGTTGTTTGGACAAGTTGTTGTGACAGGTTATTTGTACAGGTTTGGTGCATGGTTGATGCACTTGTTCAAGGTACAGGTTGGTGCATGGTTGTTGCACTTGTTTATGGTACAGGTTGATTATAGGTTGTTTGGTATAGGTTGGTGCATGGTAGATGCACTTGTTTATGGTACAGGTTGATTACAGTTTGAGGTACAGCTTGATGCATGGTTGATGCATGGTTCAGGTTATTGGTACAGGTTGATTACAGGTTGTTTGGTACAAGTTGGTGCATGGTTGATGCACTTGTTTATGGTACAGGTTGATTACAATTTGAGGTACAGGTTGATGCATGGTTTAGGTTATTGGTACAGGTTTACAACAATATATCTCACAGTGATAGAGTGACAGTGGTTCCATCATTCTACTTATACGTCAGGGTGGTTGGACGGGGCAAGGATAGGTGGTTGTAGCCACCTTTCGGTTGTAGCCTCCTTCTGATTGTAGCCAGAGAATTGGGGAGTTGGAGCTTCCCTCGGGTTGTAGCCTGAAAAACTAGGGGGTTGGAGCCTCCTTCCAATTGCAGTTGGAAAACAAAAGAAGCTGGTGCTTCCAATGAATGTAATTCTTCAAGACATATAAGATAAAGCATTCTGTGTTTTTCTCCCGCTTTGGGTTTCCACGTAAAACACTGGTGTACTTTGTATGTGTATGATTGTTCATTTGTTCATTGCTTATTTACTCTACAGTTATTGGATGATAATGATACATTGATATAACACTTGGATTATATGGTTAAAAAGTATTAAATTGCTCTATTACTGATTCACCCCCCCTCTCAGTAATCCAATAGTCTTGGTCATTGAAAGATTATTTATTATTATTGTTGACATCGGGTATTTGAGGGAGTTGGAGGATGCATTTAGGGAATATGTATTCATTGGAGTTGTGATCATATGAGGGATGGATATCTGTTATCTCCTTGGCCAATCCACTAATAATCTGACTTTGTTGCTAGATAAGTTGAATCTGCTGCTAGAATAATTGTTGTTGTTGTTGGAAAAGTTGAATTTTCATATCTGTGAGAGAAACATCTTCACTTTGTTACTTTTTGTGAGACTCCATGTGTGACACTCAAGAAAAAAATTATGATTGCATGTAGAGGAATCAAATCCTTGTAATGTGTATGAAAATTTGAAGAAGAAAAAAGGAATGGACCCATGTAATGGCTACAGAAGCCCGAAGAAGAAGAGAGTAGATCCATGTAATGGATACCATATAGTGGCTACAGAAGGTGGATCTAATACTAATTGGTATGAAATGGAACATCATGTATCTAAACAATAATAAAAATTATTATTTCATTGTAAAAAATATGATATGTTTTACATAGAATGGTCGTCTTTATACATGCATACAAAATATGGACATTATGTTTGACTATGTCTCTGTTTTTATTTTATATATATAGGTAACTACTTAGTTACTAAGTAAGTTATACTATTTACTATCCTTCAATATCATGTACTAGTAATCTCTAGTCAATGTGCATATGTACGAGTGTTAATGTGCAATCATAGGGATGACATCATCAATTACATCTATGTGTAGTATATGTGCATGTATTTGAAATTGTACATAGTTTGAAAGCCTTTGAGTGCAATTGTATAATGGTTAATTTATAGGGACACACAAGCATTTTAATATACAACAAGGTATTCCAATTCAACTCAATTTTCATTTGAATTTTCACAATTAAAAAAAAAAAAACAGAAATAAAATCAATAATGGAGACAATAAATAATGAAGAGGGAGAAAAAGCGTTATCTTACCTCAATACTTTTTGTCTTTCCTTGCATTCATGAATATTTGTATTTTAACCTCTTGTAGAAATACCTCATTTTCCTCTTGTCTCACATGAAATTTTGAAATGAAACAAACGCTCACTTTTTCTTATTTTTAAGAGTTGCATTGTAAGTTTTCTTGCCTCTCTTAATAAGTTAAAAAATATGAATTATTTTTCGTTCCTTTCGTGTATTAGAAGAACTAGTGCTTCCATACCTAAGAGGAGCACCAATGCTTCTATACCTATGAGGAACATTGATGCTCCAAGATTAGTAGGGGAAAATAATATGTTGTGTAGAGAAACCTCACGAACCTACAAATAAAGGAAGGTGAAAACACCTATGGATATGCACCCTTGTTGCACAAAAATGTATGCTTTTCTGCAGCGAACTTGTCCCTTAATTGTTAGCCATATTTATTTATGTAAAACCCTAAAACAAATCCACCATTAACCTACAAAATAGAGGAAAAACCCTCGAACCAACAAAAAATAATGGTAAAACTAGCTAAGAAATTAGGAACAATAGTGAGAAATGGAAAATAGCATAAATAAAATAAAATGTCAATTGGGTTTAGCTTGGGTGGTTGGGAGGAATGATTGTTATCCTCCCCACCTGGGTTCAATTCTCGCAAGTGACATGATGAGCTCATAATGAATATATTGGTGTAATGGCTTCGAGCCCTATTGTTGATCTTCCTTGTGCCCTGAAGATTCTAGGGTTTACCCTGGGTACCATCATCGAAATGAGGGAAAGTGCTCGGAGATTTTCCCCGAGATTTCTAACCTGGAAAAAAACATAGATAAAATAAAAAATGGGAGGAAATGAAATAATGAAGAGGGGAAAAGGTTAATTCACTGCAATACTACTTGTATTTCCTTGCATTTATAGCTATTTGCATTTCATTCTCTTGTAGAACCACCCCCCATTTTTTTCTCCTTTTGAAATTCATCTTAAGGTTTTTCTCACCTCTTTTAATATGTTAAAAGAATATGAATTATTGTCTGTTGCTTTAGTGTATTAGGAGTAGAAGTGCTTCCCATGTACAAAAGAGGAGCAACAATGAGTTGATACCAATGGAGAATATCGGTGTGCCCACATAGATCGAGTGGAGCATTGGTGTCTATTTGGGTTATTGGCACTCCGGTGCACATGGGTCATGGAGCACTAGTTCTCCTAAACTAATGTGGAACATTGGTGCTCATAGACCAAAGTGAAGCACTGATGCATTTTTGGGTTGTTGGTACTCCATTGTCCATCGATCTAGAAGCACTTTTTCTAGTGTTTTTTGCTTTTGTTTTTGTTTTTTAATTTTTTTAATCATTGTTTTTTATTTAATTTTTAATTTTATTATTGTTTTGCTTTGTTGTTGTTTTCAAAATATTTTTATTTTATAAATGTTTTAACATGGTAAATTTTTTTTTTCTTTTAAACTTTTTAATTTAGTTTTTTCTTAGTTTTGTTACATAAATTGTTAAAAAATGTTACTTTTCCTTTGTCTCTCTTTTTGTTTAATTGTGACCATAAAAATGCTTTATTTTTGTTTAATTGTGGCCATAAAAATGTTTTATTTGATATAGAATTTTAAACAAAAAAGTTCCAAAATGTGAATGTTTTTAATTATATCTAATTTTTAAATGCATAATTTTTTCGTCAACATTTAAAAGCAATGTTATTTATAGCTACAACTATCAGAGATGTATTTAAGCTAAAAAAATGTGTTTAAAAATAATACTTTACATTGTAATAAAAATGTATGGTACCCAAAATTAATTAATAATACATAATTAGATGAAAAATCATAACTTCAAAAAAATAAATGATATATAGCATTTTTAATATTGTTAAAAATGAAAAATTTTAAGTTTGTGTTGTTTAACAATGAAATTGTTTTCAGAAAAATAAGAAAAAACATCATTGAAAAAAATAGACACTTTAGACCAAAATAAAAATAATTTGAAAAAAAAAACATTTGAAAAATGAAATGTTGATACTTTATAGATAAGAAGATTTAAAATGTCACAAAGGTATCTCGATTAAAAAAAAGGGTGCTACTAGTAGCACCACATTTTGAGACTAGGGTAAAAATAGCTAGTAAATGTGATCTCTAAAATAATGAGAACTTTGGAGGGTTCTTGTCAAGTTGGTAACAATGTTTTCTACCCTAGTTGTAAGAAAACTCAAACCTATGACTATCTACCCTAACAGAGCTCTAGATGGCCATATTTATGCTAAGAGAGCTTTGGATCCCTACTAAGGAAATCTAGGCTATGAATTAATAGTCTTACCCCAAAAGTTGCCAATTCCTCCTTCATTTGTTAAGGTAGTTTGTTGAGGAATGGGATCCTAGGGTGCATGATCTCTCTTTAGCAGAAGAACGTAGATATTCTTGGAGGAACCATGGCACCAATCTCCCTTTCTTGATCTACTACATTAAATTGTTGTTTTGGAGAGTGCAATCGTCTCCCTCCTTCTTGGGCTAGGACGAGAAGTGTGCTGGAGAAATCATGGTTCCATTCTTCCCATCAATCTGTTGATTGTAATGGGTTGTCCTAGAGTACACAGTGATATCCCTTCTTCCTTGAATTGAATCAATGTAGAACATGTCTATATAACGTCGACTACTTCTTTGCTTAGGTTACTAGGGCCAATGGATTGATGCCCTAATTATTTTCCAATGAAATGTTTCCTTCTCCATGGAATTTATGAATGTGTATTGACTATGACTTGAATGAATATTGATTGTCCTGTATCCTAGTTGTAGTTGGGACAAGTGTCAATGACATACCTACATATGAAATACACACAAAACAATCTTTCCACAACTCACAAGGTTAAGACCACATAACAAAACTCATTATCAAGCATAAAAAAAAACCCATACTCATCAATAATTAGGCACACTCAAGCATTTCCACATGTCAAACTCATAAAATGAAACCAAAGTAAATTATTGTTAAACTACTAATCAACACAATGTTGTAGGCTACAGAATTGGTCAGTTTAGCAAGTACTCGATTGAATAATGGACAAAACATCAATTCTTTGGGGCAATTAGTTATACAAAATGGATGAAGAGGGGATAATTCAAGAGCCCATCATACCCATAGATTTAGAGGTTTGCACGACCTCATGCAAAAAGGAAGGAAAACTAAAAAGAAGTGAATGACAATGATTATGTTGTTGACTACTTCTTAGTCAACCTTATTTTTTTATTATTCTTTGTCTACTACTAGTATTGACTCCACTTCAACCTCTATTGTTGTTGCCAATTCGATTTCAATTTTAGTATTTGTTGACTCAATCTTGAGTACCATTGAAATTGATGATTTTGTCTTTGGTATTGTAGTTTTTGATGACTATGTTCTAGTTGTTGTTTCTACATATACTTCTTCCCTTACTATCGAGGACTCCAAAGAGTCATTCATACTGGGTAAATAGGGAACAATTTGGAATTGTAAATCTATTTCCTCCTCCATAGAAATCTATGTGTCATAGCATGCAACACTTAGATCATAGGCTATGGGGTAGCTTTGTTTTTCTTTGTGGTGATAACTTGAAAATTTCACAACCTCCTTCTATATAGCCTTCTCAGCATCAATGCTAGGTTGACTTGACATCCTAAAGTATGGAATATGATGAAGTAAGAGAGGGAACATGTACTTTAGACCTATCCAGTTGGAGGTGATTTTTTGAATAACTTCATTGTATAATTCAACTCTATAGAGAGTTGTCTTTAGCAAAGGTAGTGAGTGCAATTCTTTCCACTGCAACTACTTTGTCAATGCTGAACATCTTAGCTCTATTGTCCCAATGCATCCTCCCCATAAGTGTTGATGAATGTGTTGCATTATGTTGCATCCTCTAACTTCCTCCTCTCTAGCACTGGATGGGTGAGTGGGTCTATTATAGCTTGGATGTGGTTCCTTTAGAATTCATCGAGTCTCGATCCTTCACCTCTCCTTAGCCCTCAATGGTGCTTTTATATCTTCCCCAAGAGGTTGGGGGAGTTGGATTCCATTGTGTACAGGCATGGGGATGTTGTGGAACGAGCCCAACCAAAAATCCCATCCGAAAACATGGAATTATTTCATTTTTTATGATTTTTTAGAGCATCCAGGGGTTGCAAGATGGAAAGTCATGGATGTCCACGTGTTGCACTAGAGAAACCAACGTATATGCTCATAAGGCATGTTTTTCAAATTATTTTGGAGAGGCAATTTGGGAAAATGTCTAGAAAGCTTTGGGAAAAGGTTAGGACATGGCACAATTGCATAGGTGTGGAATTTCGTGCTATAACGGGATAACACCAACAACATCATCAAATTTCAGAGTGTTTAAACTAGAGACATAGTTACTTGCAACCATGATCAAGTCGGTCTAGATTTCTGGCAATGAGCACAAGATTAGAAGAGCCCTAACCTCATCATCAAATTTCACTCCTATAGAACTTATCTAATTAGTAACTGCATTAAATTCATTTAAATGATTAACAACAAACCCACCTTCTGACATCTTCATATTAAATAATCTCTTCATTAGAAATACCTTTTTGGAGGCCAAGGGTTTTTCATATAGTTTAGCCAATGCCTTCATCAGATTCTTCGTTCTCTTTTCTTTTGAAATTTTGAAAGCCACCGATGTTGCCAAGCATATCCGTATCATTCCTAGTTCCTTTCTATCAAGAACCTCCCATTCTTCATCCTTCATACTCATCGATTGCTTTGCTTTTCCGCCCAATGGTAAGAAAAGATCCTTCTGATATAGATAGTCTTCCATTTTCATCTTCCATAACTGGTAGTTTCGACCATTAAATTTCTCTACCCTAAACTTTCCATCTTCTGCCATTGCTCCCACTTGATCCAGGAACCCTCTTTTCCTGCGAGTTACCTTTCACTTTGATACTAATTGTTAGAAAAAAGAGGGTCACAGAGAAATAAAATAAAATAGATGCGGAAATAAAACACAAAAGATACACAATAAAATAGAGACACATATTTGTTATGTGGTTCACCCAATATGGGCTATGTCCACTAGAGAAATTACTAGTCCTTCCTTTACTTTTATCCAGCAAATGAAGGGATACAACCTACAACACACCCATTGTAACTTCCTCTTCTTTCTCTCACAATCTCCTCTCTCAGAATACAATATTCACCCTCATACACAGTCGCAATACAATTCTCTCATACAAAAACAGGTTGTCTTCTTGGGCGAAAAGCCTAACATAACTTCTACAGTCAAATCTGCGACTTATAAAGAATGGTCTATATTTACTACAAAATTGCAATATTTTACAAGGCAATTTTCTCAAAATTGTCTCTTTGGGGGCACTGCCCCCGAACCCCCACCAAGGGGGGATCCAATGATTGTTGTTTCCCCCCATGGACCCCATGTCGGGAAATGGGATCCAAACATGGCTAAAACAAGACCTCTGAATCAAGAAGATAATCAGGCTCCACAACTAACAAGAAATGAGACGTTGTTGATTAAATCTTTTAATCGCATTGAGTAGCAAGTCTTACTAGAATATTCATATTTAAAGAAAGAATGATAGAAGGTAATTTGTTTTGGTTTAGGATCATATTAAGATCCTTTAAATTGGATCCATACACTTCCCTAAGAGATAGAGGCTAGTATATACCCATTCGATTTAGCTATAATAATACTGAGTTTGGAAAGTCTCATTTTGTAGAAAGAACTCCATTGTAGAAAGGAGTTGATATTATTCCTAGAGTTAATATGGTTGGTATATGACTGGAAATTATATTTGTCAATCATGGGGGATAGTTTGGTTTGTGACATGCATGGAAAACATAATGTAGAGAATGAATCTCTTTGTAATGTTTCCCTACAAATTAATGTTGAGTTGAAGAAGAGCATTGGAAATGAAGCTCATGCTACCCAAAATGATGATGGATGCAAATAATTTATTCATAATCAAGTTAATGAATGCATTAAGAGTTTTGAGGAAGTTAGGAACCTTATATAGAATTTAGAAAGAGATAGACTAAAGGATTTGTGAAGTTTGTACATTGAGATAGAACATTGGTATTCAAAATAGTGTCTAGGTCCCCTAAACATTAATTTTTAATAGCTACTATAGGGTTTTAGTGGTGGTTTCTAACCATCCCAAATGAAACTTTTAGGGGTATCCGTTTTCCATTAGTAAAAGTGGAACTTGGGGTAGTTTGGGAAAAACCACCTACAAAAGCATCAATGCTAAAAATAATGTTTGTAACAAACTTCCCTCAAATGTTGTTATGAAAGGGGTTTTAAACCACCCATGTACATTGCTAAAAATAATATTTTTAACAAACTTCCCTCAAATGTTGTTATGAAAGGGGTTTTAAACCACCCATGTACATTGCTAGAGGGGTTGTTCTAAATGCCCTCATAAATTGCTATGAAAGGGGGCTCAAAAAATAGTCTCTATAAGTGGCTATCATTGGGGTTTCAAACGACTCCTATATGATGCTATGAGGGGGGTTTCAAAACACCCTTATAAGTTGCTATGAGAGGGGTTTCAAAACACCCATGTAAGTTGATATGAAGGGTGTTTCAAACCAACTTCCTTACTTTCTATAAGAACATTTTATTTACAACTGCCTCTATGGTTACCTTTTCTATGAGTGTGGTTTATGTACAACCACCTTTAATATGTACCTTTTTGGAGAGGATTCACATCTTCTCCCAAAGGCTCTTTTGGGGATGGTTCAAAACTCTTCTTAAAGCATTGTTAAAAGGACTAAATTTTAATGTTGGTGCTTTCGGAGGTAGTTTTTCCCAAAGCATTGCTAATTCCCACTTTTAGTGAATCATGGAAAACAATTACCCCTAAAGCCTTAAAATGCAGTAGTGAAGGAAGGTTAAGATGCTTCAAGTACTATGTGGTTTGAGAATTAGTTAATTTAAAAGTGTTGTGTAATGGATTGAGTAATAGATAGATCCCAGTGGATTTTCTTTACCCTTAAGGTCTCATAGCCCAAACTAGGGCAACATCTACATTGGATAATTATGGTTAGGAGATGAAATGATCCTCTATAACTAGTTTGGTTTGGTGGATAAACATTGAGAGATAAGTACTTCTATTTATTTGTATGTAGTATCTATATTTTCATTTCCAACAATTAATCCATGAATTTTGTTTCATATCTAAATTTTGTGTAATTAGATTGTTCGAATGGGAAGGAAACTCTATTATCAAGAATGGTTATTAATTGGTTGGATTTTTCCTTGTTATTTTTTTTGTATGTAATGCCATGTTGCATTTTTGTTTTGCATATGAAATTTGTGTTACTATTATAGGCCAAATTGGTTCACAAATGGAAACTCAAATGGTTGATTGGGGAAAAATTAGATGGAGTGTCATGGTAGCCAAAGGTGGAAGATCCAAGAATTCTACGAGTAAGAGAAGTTGCTCTAGATTTATGCAAACAAGCTACTTACATTGGTCACCTTTTTTCGCATGGAATTTGATGATAGAATGAGGGAATACAAAAAGGGACCAATGGTTGCTAGAGATGGTCATCCATACTAAAGGTGTCCTGCAAATGTTTTTGAAAATACTCACTTGGAAAACTATTTCCTTGGAGGTAGAAAGCTCAAACTCCATTAACAATGAAAACACTGAGATCTAGGATAAGGAGGGCCCTATAAATAGACAATGACTATTCTTTGACAGTAAGCATATGGAATATGGTTATATGCTCATTGATTATAGAATTCAAAAGGACACAACCGTACATATGGTGCTTCTTTTCCATGGAGGTAACTTTTTCAAACTAAAATAGTCACCTAGAATACTATACACGGGTATAATATTTGAATCCTTAAAAAATACCCTGGTTAGAAAACCATAGAAAGGTCATGGATGGACCATGGTTCTAAACTCCAATTTCAATGAGATCAAATCTTCTCCTCCACTTTTAAGAAAAATAATGTTTATTTGGAATCGAAAATTCTCTAAGAAAATTTCTTAAGATAGATACAAGCTACAGTTAGAACTTGACATGAGTAAATGTCTACCACACAAGATCATTATAAAGTGCAAATATCATTGTAAATTGCAAAGATTATAAATGGACCAAATGTTCAATTAAGACAGTACGGCCTTCAATAGTAGAGCCCATCTAAAGACAAGTCATTTGAAGGAAGTATGACCTAAAAGGATAGGGTTTATTGCGAGAAAAAATGAAAAATAATGAACTCAACAACTAGAAAAATCCAATGACGAATTCCTAAAGGGTGGCTCCAAAAAAAGATGCAAATGTGTCAAAGCATGTACCATCGTTAAAGGTACTTTTCCCACTTACTAAGGATTGCAATGTGGATATTGACATAGTTATGACAAAGGAGATGCCACCTCTCATTAATTTTGCTAAAAGAACCCTTTAGGATGAATAGGAAACATGATGGCATCCTTTAAAATAAAAAGGGAAACAAAATAAAATTTATTGATTGATTGAATTAATGTAAATGGTTTAAGCCCATATCACCTTCAAAACCATCATTTAACTAATAAAAATAAAGAGAAAAGATCAAACTTGTAAAATTATTATTAACATAAAATAACAACTTCTGGGTTTTCATTAGAGGCTTTCAATGTATGTCGCTCTGACCTGGTCTACCCTGCTTCTGGGTTTTCATTAGAGGCTTTCAATGATGTATTCTCTCGACAATGTTTTTTATGGGGGTCTTACCACTAAGGTTTGCAATTCTTTTCTCTGGTGATGTTGATTGTTCATGGGTTGATGTATTTTCAGATCAGGGTCCTTCTAGAGGGTGTTGGTGCCTCTCTCTTCCTCTTATCAGTTGGAGGGTTTGGCCAGAGCTTTGAGGTCATTTCTAAGGGCGTGCAATGTTGATGAGTTGACATTTTGAGGTCCCTTTTAGGGCGTGCAACTTTTTGGTTTCTCTTTTTTCTGGTGTTCGTAGGATTGGGTCTTCTATGGTGTCGCTGCCTTCTGGTTCTATCGATGTGAGAGCTTCATGCCGCTCTGACCTAGTCCTTCCGGCATCTGGGGTCTTCTTTGGGCTTGTTTTCCCAACGTTTCTTTCGTGGAGGGGTTTCTTGTTCTTCATTGATTATACTCCCAACTCATTTATTGCATACTTCTCATGAACTAGCTTCTTGGCCCCTTTGGGTTTCTATTTTTTTATCACTTTACCCATGGTTGGGTTGTGATTAAAACACCTACAAAATGTAATTTGGTTCTCTTCAAATGAATAGAACTACTCTTTTTTTCGTGAAAAAAAAAACTATTAAAAGATAATTGCATAGTCTTCTCAATAAAGTTCACTTATCTTTCTTATTTATTTAAAATAAAACTATTGTATCCAAAGGAGTTAGTTTTACAAATTAAAATCTATAAAATTAAGTTATGTTTTCTTACTTAAAATAAAGCTATTGTATCAAAAGGCATTAGTTTTACAAATTAAAATGGTAAAAATGTTGTTAGTAAAAAACTTTATATGTGAACTTCAAAAAAAAATATATCATAATAATAAAAATAAATTTATATTTATATAAAATATGAATAGTAAGTTTCATTGAATTAAATGAAAATACAATCATTAGAGAAACAATCTATAAATAATTTATCATATTTATATTAGAAAACATTAGGTTTCTTTATGACATCTGAAATGAACATAAATTTACTCTTATGACAATGCAATTATCAATTGTCTGCATACTTCTGAAACGTCGATGTTCTTATCGACCATCAACCCCTTTTTGATAATAAACATACAGGGATGGTCACAAGATACAGCTATGTTGTTATAGCATTTGTCATCTCTAAACAGATTACACTCTTCCGTCCACATCAACACATATAGATTTGATGCACGACTGTATGTGTATCCACCGCGGATTGTGTACTCATGAGCTGACCTACCATCATCACTCGCTTCAAATCTTACACGAAACTGTTCATTATCATCAGCACTACCGGTGAGAAAGCACATCAATATAGCACCGTACGATTGGAAATCCTCCATCTTCGTATGACATTCAAGCGAAGTTCCACGTCCACGGGCATCTGGAGTTGCATGAAAGACAACATCCACCACTTTCAGGTTAAACTGCTCCGTAATGGATTGCATTTCTCGCATGACCTGCACCAATTTCATAAATCCATTTCAATCCATAAAATTTAAAATATTTTAAATTATTATTTCTTGAAAGATTATATCTACTCTCTCAGAAAATTAAACACCCACCATCTCTGTGTCCCGATAAGTGATCTTTGACTTTCCACTAAAGAAGGCAGTTGATAGCTTTTGGGGGGAGGGCGATGTCTGCACAGATTTCCCAAACCCATTGAAAACTCACCACAGTTACAGTAAATTAAAAAAATAAGATTACACACCCACCGATGCACCTCACAGATCAACCAGAGCACGATTAGATACTCCCAGGTTTCTTAGTTAGCACAGAAAATATATAAATACTTTATATGAATTAATATGCTGTCTTATGAAGGTTACTAACCAAAACATTGAAAATGTCATTCCAGATAACATCAGTGTTTGTTGAAATGCTGAGATATTTCAACCGTTCCCGCTGACTCAGTCCTCCTATGCTCTTGAGCTCCGGACACTCCTCCGCTTGAATCTCTTCCAGCGACATCAGACCTTCAACATTCAAGGTCTCCAGCTCTCCGCAACCATTTATGCAGAGGAATTTGAGATTTACCAGATTTGAAAGGTTTATTAATGCCTTCAATTGGTCGCATCCTTGCAGGTCTAGTCTTATTAATGCTGATGGCAAGCCTTTAACCTGCACTAGCCTTTTATTTTCTGAAAGATCAAGAGTTTCAAGGCTGGGTAAAACAC
>ML780133.1:787977-808303 GCA_009831015.1 Picea engelmannii | reverse complement strand
TTTAGCATCATCTACCTATATCATATTAAACTGCTACAACACTTAAAAGGTGACTGTGAAATCAATATGCCTTATTTTCTCTTACAAAGCCTTTCTAAAATGGCTAAGGTTGTCCAGAAACAAGGAAGGAACACATAAAAGAGCTTATATCACTGTGGTTTTATTAAACTAATTATTATATATGAACTACAGAAGCAAAATTTGACTTGGCAACAGTTTATCATTGAAAATGGTTTTGAAACAATAAAGGAGGAAGAAGAAGAACGACAAATTTTAGTTGTGACTGATGATGAGGAAGAAGTACAACACCCCAAGGCAATAAGCTCAAAACTGCCTATGGGGAGGAGAAAAACAAGAAGTATGGTGATAAAAGAGAAATAAATTGAGGAAAAAGACAAGATTTTTACCACTTATGAAAGGAAATCAAGAAAACACCAACAAGTTCAAAAGGGCCAAATACAAGAAAATGTTGATGAAGCATAACAAGCACAATATGCACATATTCAGACTCTAGAGGCACAATCATTGAGAAATGATGGTTTTGAGGAACATAAAACTTCCACCTATGAACAAATGAGAGTATATGTGGAACAATTAATCAGGGACATGAAAGAAGGACCTCAAATGGAAGAAGTGCCTGGTACATCCACATCTGAACTTGATAGGAAAAATAAGAAAATAAGGAAAATGAAGAGAAAAATCAAAGAAATTGAAGTCTTAGAAAGATACATAAAAACAGAGAATGAAATGATGAGAACTCAAAGCCACAAAACATAGGAGGAGAATGAAACTTTGAAGAAGATGAACAAGAAGCTTCAAAAACAGAACACGTTAATCTCCAAACAAGCCTATAAGTGGTTCCTACAGAAAAAAACATATTAAGAGAAATATCAAAGAATGAAAGCACTTCATATAGCTCAGGTGAATGTGGAAACATTATTGCAGGAAGCAAAGGTGGCATAAGATTAGTGACAGAGTTTCATGGAGATTTTTTTGTGCATGAGGACATGCAAGGACTTCCTCTTGGGGGAGATGTTGAGTACATTTTTATGCTTCCTTTTTGCTCTATAAACCACACTTTTGCCTCTATATCCATCCATTTTGCCTTCATTTCATTCCATATTTTCCATGAAACAACTTATGCAAGGTATATTTATCATTCTTTAGCTTAAGAATTGAGTTTTCTAAATTTTGGCATTAAAATTGAAAATTTATCAGAAATTATAGGATTTGACTAAATCTCGTAATTGTTCCTAGCTTCGTGTACTTGTAGGACACCTGGAAGAAATATAAGACTTGGGTCATGTTTCCTGATGTACAAGGATGGATAATGACCTATCATCTTCGAGATCTGAGCCTTCCAGATGTTCGGTCAACGCTGGTCAAACAGGGCCACTTCAGCAGAAAATACCCTGTTTTAGCCTTAAATCATGGACAGTTTTGGATTTTCGTGGGCTTGGCCATATATTGTGGATCTGAAGGAGGCATTCGACCCTCCTAGATATATTATGGATCTGATCATGATATTTAGGATACTTATTAGCATTTTTAGTTTTGAAACTCTTGTATAAATACTCTTAAGCATAGACTAGTATAACAACTTTTGGATGTGAATGAAGAAACTTTGGAATTTTCACTCTTGAGATCAATTCTGTGTTTTGTTCCTTTTAATGCCTATGACATGATGATTTTAATGCTATTGGATCTCTTTCTTAGCTGATACAACTCAAGTGTACCAGTGAAGCATTGGAGGGCCCCCTTTGCCAAACTAGTACACTCTTTCTTTATGTTCTTTTCAAGTAATATTTGATACATGTTTTAGATCAGATCTTGTTGTAGATGAGTTTTATTCATATCTTGTTGTAATTAGATGAATTCCATAGCTAATTCATATTCTTAATGTTTCAAATCCTTACTCATATTTTGAATGATTTCTTGAATAAGAATTCAATGTGTAGTTTGCCTTCAAGCATTAAGATAGTCATGAATGATTTTTGAGTTATTTATGCTTTCAGTACTTTTGATTTAATCTGATGATATTTTCTAATGAATGAATGAATGAATACAATGAATTCATCTCTTGAATAAGAGTTTTGTCCTTCTAGCATTTGATAGGTCTTATAACTAGTTCGAACATCTCTTGAATGCTTACTATTGATACTCTTTAGGAAAAAAATTGTTGATTATTGTTATGAGATCTATGAATAGGACTTCTAAATAGAAGCTTAGCATCTCTTCCACATTCATCCCTTAGAATAGGTTTTGGTTTATCTCCATTAAAGATAAAAGCTATCTCTAAATCCATATACTTTGGATGTGCCTCTAAGTCTTACAAACACCGGATTGACAATCATTTGTACTCTAATTTATATCAGTAGATTGGAGACTAACATTTGCCACGAAAGTTAGTTGCTATAGCGACGAAAATCGGGACTAGCTTTAAATAAGATTTTCGTTGATATTGCGACGAACTTTTGTAACAATATCGACGAAAATCCCGCCCTGTTTAAAAAAAATATGAAACTAGTTGAAGCATGGAAATTTTTTGTGGAATAATCCGCCCATATGTAGTAGTGAGTGATACATTGTTTACAATAAAATATACATATAGGAGCCAACAACATCCAAAACCCTAACCCAATGACCTGGATTAGTCAACAACCCTAATTCCTTAACCAGAAACAGAAAACCATCGACAAAAACCATGTGCCGAAAAATCGCTCAACAATGCACACGAAAATCGAGGAAACACAAAAAACGAGGCAAAAACATGACATGTTTCCCGAGGAAAAAAAAATTGTCAAAAACACTTCCCCCGAACCCCCTACACAATTTAGAGACTACTACTCATGAAAAGAATATAACACATACCCAACATTATCCCACTTGTTGTTTTCATTGCATATATGGGGTTACAGAGTTAAGTAGTCAACAATACAGGGCAACAATGCCCATGGATCCTCTACACCGAGAGAACTTCTCAGTGCTCACCAATTTTCCTAATGAATCTGCAACATTCTTCAAAGTGTCCACCAAGTCATCATTAATACTTTATTTTCTTCAACCATGTATCTCACAAAGTGATATTGAATATCAATATGTTTTTTCTTTGAATGATAAGTCGGGTTCTTCACCAGAAAAATTGCACTCTAACTGTCACAATCTATCCTTACATCTTGTTGTACCAACCCAATACCTAAACACAAACTTTGTAACCATACTGCTTCCTTACTTGCATGAGCTCTTGCCATGTATTTAACTTATGTAGTTGAAAGTGCCACAACAACCTAGCTTTTTCTCATCCAACTTATTGCTCCTCCAAACAGATTAAACACATACCCACTTGTAGATCTCCTATGATCCAAATATCTAGCCCAATCTGCATGTACAAAGACATGTATATCCAACACGTTGTCCAATTCCAGTCTTCCTTGGTAGCACAATCCATAGCTAGCAGTGCCACGCAAATACTTGAAAACCCTTTTTACTGTTGTCCAATGCTCGTTCCTTGGTTTTGACATATATATGCTCAAAACACCCACTGCATGTGCAATGTAAAGTCTAGTACAGACCATTGCATACATCAAACTTCCAAGTGCACATTCATATAGAACACGAGACATGTGCTCCTCCTCTTCATGTGTATTGGGACACTGATCCACAGATAACTTTACGCCAACATGAATATGAGCCTTGACCAATTTACATTCCTGCATATTAAACCTCTGCAATATTGTCTTGACATATTTTCTCTAATTTAATTAGAGTTTCCTCTTTTTTCGATCTCTTTTAATTTCCATGCCCAAAATGAAATTTGAAGCACCGAGATCCTTCATGTCAAATTTAAAGGACAACTTATTTTTCACATCCTGGATAATCTCCTTGTTGTTTCCTATCAACAACATGTCATCAACATACAAGACAAAATAAATCAAACGATCACCAATTAAGCTAAAATACACACAATGATCCTCTTTACTTCTTGAGAAGCCAAGTCCCAACATATAAGTATCAAATTTTTGATACCACATCCTTGGTGATTGTCTCAAACCATACAGGGACTTTTTCAGCTTCCCTACCAACTCCTTCTTTCCCTTCACAAAAAATCTTTATGGTTGCTTCATATAGATTTGTTCTTCGAGATCCCCATGTATGAATTTTTTCTTCACAACCATCTGTTCCACTTCAAAATCAAATACAGTAGAAACAAATAACAAAAATCTTATAGAGGTTAACTTGGGAAGAGAAGAAAAAATATTTCCAAAATCAATTCCCTCAACCTGGGAATAACCCTTTGCTACTAACTGAGCTTTTTATTTCTCCACTTTTCCTTCTACATTTAGCTTCTTTTTAAATACCCATTTTTTGCCAATGGGATTTCTTCCAGTCAACAAATACACCAGATCCCAAGCCTCATTCTTATCCAAGGTTGTCATTTCTTCGTTCATGGCCTTTTTCCAGAGATTTCCATCCTCTAAATCCACCGCCTCCATGATAGTTCTAGGATCATCAACAGTAATAGAAAAAGAAAAATTTGAATGGAAATCATATGGAGTATACCTTTCTGGTAACCTTCTTTCTTGAACCGATCTCCTCAATAGTGGAGTATGAGGATATTCTTCTTCTGATTCATGTTCTTCTGTAGAGTCTAATTCATCATCCTTTAAATCAAACTCTATTTTCTCTGGTTCTTCCTTACTAGGTAGGAATTCACATTTAACAACATCCTTAATTTCTCTAAATACCACATCTCGGATATACACTACCTTCTTAGTTTCTAGGTTCCAAAGATTATAACCTTTGAGACCATCTTTATATCCAATAAAGATACACTTTTCATCTTTCTTATCTAGCTTACTTTTGTTTTCCTTTGGAACATGAACATATGCATCACAGCCAAATACCTTGAGATTTGTGAGAGAAGGTTTCTTACCAGTTCATACCTCTTATGGAGTCTTTTCATCCAACACCGATGAGGGTGATCTGTTGACTAGGTAACATGCAGTACCCACTGCCTCTACCCAGAATTATGGCCACAACCTGACACCACTAAGCATGCACCTTCTTTTTTCCATCAACGTTTTGTTCATTCTTTTTGCAACTCCATTATACTGAGGTGTATATGGAGTAGTATTTTGCCTTTCTATACCACACTTCTTACATAATTCTTCAAATTCATTCTCGCAGAACTCTCTGCCATTATCTGTCCTCAACACCTTAATTCTTCTCTCTATTTGATTCTCAACAAGAGCCTTGAACTCTTTAAACTTGTCAAAGACTTCATATTTCTTCCTGAGGAAATATATCCAAGTATTCCTCGAGAATTCATCTATAAATGAGACATAGTACACAAATTTTCCCAATGATGGGACCGACACAGGTCCAAAAACATCACTATGAACTAGATGTAAAATTATTTTTTCTCTTGTTGCACCAAAGGGGAATCTTACCTGATTCTTCTTCCCATATACACAATGTTCAAAGAAATCAAAATCCAAAGAGTAGTTAAACATATCTTCAACCATACCGTTATCGTGTAGTAGTCGAAGACCCTTCTCTCTGATATGCCCCAGTATTTGATGCCGCAACATAACCTTTTCTCTAGAGACTGTAGGAGTTCTTTCTTCTTCAACTCCAACATAAAAAACAATGGAAATATTACATCCACCACTAATAGTGCTTCCTTTCAGCTTATACAGAGTTCCAAAATGAACACCCTTTAGCAAGACAATTGATCCCCGAACCATCTTGCAGGTTTCCTTTTCAAATATTTTTTTTACCCTTATATCATCCATTTTTCTTACATAAATTAAATTTTTGGCCAAACCTGGGATGTGCAGAACACCAAGTAGTTTTCTAATCCTTCCATATATGAGCCTCAACTTGACTTTTCCTCGTCCTATGATTCTAGTTGTCGAATCATTAACTAAGAAAACATTAACTCCATCATACCTTTCATATTCTTAGAACTACTCCCTATGGGGATTCATATGAAAGGATGCACCAGAGTCAACCAACCATGCCTCATGATCTGCATGTGTGATTGAAGAATCCAAGTACACATCCCCTCCTTCTTCCTTGGAGGTATTTTCTTTTGTAGAAGGAGATTCTTCGAATCCCTTCTTTTTCTCAACTTTGGATCTACATTGCTTCTTGTAGTGCCTTTGTTTTCCACATCTCCAACATACCTTTACAAAATTTCTGGGAGATTTAGATCTACCCTTAGACTTAGATCTCCCACTTGAGAACTTAGATCTATTTCTTTCCTGGTAATGTCCTCTTACAAATAATGCATCTGTGATATGTCCTTCCATATTCTTCCATCTCATCTCCTCCGACAACAAGGATGATATCACTTCATCAAAATTCAAGGACGTTGTATTACTACCTATGGCCACAACCAGACTATCCCAGGAATCTGGTAAATAACATAGTAAACTGATACATTTATCTTCATCTCAAATTTTAATCTCAACACGTACTAACTGACTTACCTCAGTATTGAAGGCGTTCAAATGCTTTAACACTGAGTCTCCATCTCTCATCCTCAGGTTATACAAATTCTTTCCCAGGAATAGTTTATTTACTAGGGAATTAGACTAATACATGTAGATTTTAAACTTGTACAATATTTACTGCAAACATATTTTCAGTAAAAGAACATAAAATATACAATGGCAAATACAAACATTACACAGAGATTTTCCCCCTAGAAACCCAAATCAGGAAAACCAGGATATTCTATATTCATTCATAGTGATACATTGTTTACAATACAATATACATATAGGAGCCAACAACATCCAAAACCCTAACCCAATGAATTGGATTAGTCAAATACCCTAATTCCTTAACCGAAAATAGAAAACCATTGACAAAGAAACCATGTGCCGAAAAACCACCTAAATATGTGACATGTTTCCCAAGGCAAAAAAAAATATCTCGGGGGCATTGCACCCCCCAAAGGGGGGCCTAGTGCCCCCCCCTCAAACCCCCTTAGGTACCTGACGCAATGTAGACAGTACTACTCATGCAAAGAATATAACACATACCCAACAATACAACTTCCCCAACTTATCCCATAAATCCTTGGTTGTAGCTTCCTCTAACACATTCAATAATACTGAATCTGAGGGACATAGTCAGATTGTGCTCTTTCCCTTCAGATCTAACTTTTTCCATTCATCTTCTTAAGTTCATGTAGGTTTATTACCTGGATCTACCATTATCCATTGATCTTTGTCCACCAACAGATCTTCCATCTCAAGCTTCCAAAGCTCAAAACTTTTCCCATTAAAATTCTCGATCTCCATTTTTGAATTGCTCGCCATTTATTTTCACCTGAAAAAATCAATACCATAGATCTCCCACTGTAACAAGGCTTATCACAGTATGGAGCTAAAACCCTGACCACAAAGGCGTCCTCCTGAGCCAACAAAGATCTGATACCAAATGTAGATTTTAACGTTGTACAATATTTACTGCAAACAAATTTTCAGTAAAAGAACAAAAAAGATACAATGGCAAATAAAAACATTACACAGATATTTTTCCCTTGGAAACCGAAACCAGGAAAACAAACATATTCTATATTTATTCATAGTGATACATTGTTTACAATACAATATACATATAGGAGCCAATGACATCCAAAACCCTAACCCAATGACTTGGATTAGTCAAAAACCCTAATTCCTTAACTGAAAATAGAAAACCATCGGCAAAAACCATGTGCCAAAAAACCACTCAACAATGGACATGAAAATCATGGGAACATGAAAAATGAGGCAAAAATGAGACACGTTTCCTGAGAAAAAAAAAATCTTGGGGGCATTGCCCCCAAACCCCCCTATGTGTCTGGCGCAACACAGACACTAATACTCGTACAAAGAATATAACACATACCCAACAATAATTTATTATTGTTTTACCGATAAATGAACAATTGAGGTGTCACACGGTGACTGGGAGAGTCGGGTGATTTCACTGCCCAACCGTAGGATCTCCAGGCCAATGATAGATGGTATCAAAGAGAGCATCAGAGAAGACTATGAAATTGGATCTTGTGGATGATTTGGTAAGATATTCACCACTGTCACTTCTGTGACAAATGGTATCAGAGTCGAATTGATGGACAATTTGGCAAACTCGTTGAGCAGACAGAATGCAGAAACTCGAGCAGGTGAGCAAGGTTAGTTTGGTGGGTTAAACATAGGTGGTTGCGAAGGTGATTCTATGGTGACGGAGGAAGAATTGTCACAAGGTTACAACAACGATCGCAGAGGTTTTTTGAGCAGTCAGTGAGTTGGGTCACCATTGTGACTTGGATGACAGAATGAATTTTGGTCACAAAGAAGACAACTGAGCATGATTTCCACTCTGACAACTTTGTGTTGTGCAATGTTGAGATTGTGCATGGTATCCTGGTGTGAGGAAATTATAGGGAACGAAGATAACATATGGAGAAGGAAGGTTCAGTTGAACACATGGTTTGGATCACAATTGGGTACATTTTCCACCGTGCCAACTTCGCGTTGTAAACCATCGAAGAGAGGTTGGGTCACTTGAGTTGTGATTGAAAATCGTAGCTTTCGGATGGATGTTGGTTAACAACAGAAGAATTGATGATCATTTGATATGCAGGGTGTCCTAGTGGTGAGGCACTACAGGGCGCGAAGATAACAAACGAAGAAATGGAATATGGGCTTGATTGAGTGCAACCATGAGGAAAGTTACTTAGACGGATTTCGAACATCGCAATTTTTCGATTGCATACTTGCGACAACAAAAAGACTCAAACTATGAATATGCCAAAGAATTTGTGAAAATGTATGTTTGTTTTAAAGTTATTTTCAAAATATGAGTTCTTGTGTTGGGTTCATTGAAGGGAGACATGAAGACTTGGCCGAGGACAAGCACAACCTGTTTCCATTGCAGACTTGGGAAATGTCCAAGTGTTGTGAACTTTGTCGAAGACATGAATAGTTTAGAGAGCTCAGGAGAGGGAATATGTGAATGAAGACTTGGAGAAATCTAATTGGGTGAGTTCCATAAGAGGGACTTAAGAAGATTTGGTGGAAGAAATGGGGACGAGTTGTTGCACTTTCTTATGGAGTATGTTGAAGGTCTTGTTGTGACGAAGAAGGAAGCAAGATGCATATTTCGACCGAAGAGTTGGATAAGGTACTTTCGTTCATGAGCTCCTTCAAAATATTGGTTGAGTTATGGGGTAACTTAACCATCGCAAAAGAGATCCAAACGTTGAAGTGTCTTGACATAGGAAAGACATTTTGTTCCAAGAAACGAACGAAAGCATCAAAGAGTCGATCAAGGAGAATGTTGACAGAAATCCACAATGAGTTAGACCACAGCCTGAGTGGACAGGGTGATGCGCTCCTGCTCATGGTATGGGACATGAGATAGGTAGGGAATTCTTAGGATACTTGTGAATGTGGGATGATGCAGATCATTGGTTGGAGTTGACAGAGGAATCAAATCAGACGTGTTTAGGCATGGAATTATTTGGGTGGCTCATTCCACATGGATTCATTTGGATGGTATGTTGAGACAATTGCGAAGACAGTTGTAGAATTATGCAGATTGAAATATCGCACAGGAGGGATGAAACAAAGCACGAAGGAAGTAGTGCGGAGGTGATTGTTGGATGTGCAAAACTAGTGTACTTGGAGTGTTTTGTGAACAAGTGACGAAGAATATGGGAGGTTGATCGATGAAGAAAGGCTCATGTTTTCCTTGGGTAGATTCATCAAGATAACCAATATGCCATGAGGGGCATGGTTGAAGCAGCGATGAGGTAGACCTGAGCATCCTATAATCTGTAGGAGGAGAAAAGAAAGTAAATTCGGTTGGGCGTATGGGTGACAGACATGTGATGATCTCCTTTCATTTTCAAATATCTTGGTTATGAAATGAGTTGGGTGTGACGATGGGTGATAGAGACATCAACTTTCACAACAAAAAACCAAGGAAGGAATGAATGGGAGAGGCATGAGCTTATGTTTCAAGGAATATAGAAGAGACAATAAGGGAGGCATTCAAGATATTTGTCAATAACTACAATGGAAAAGATGCATGAGAAATGATATGAGGGTGTTTTCCAGTGGTATGGGACATCTAGTGCACAAACATTCTTGGGGAGCTTGGATAGTGTAGATTGACTCAGAGTTTCTAATTTGTAGATGTATTGGCATGAACTGATCTAGATTTTATGAGCAGAACGAAATGATTATAGATTATTAACAGGTGCTTAATACATAATAACAGAGATACAATAAAACTAGTTTTCTATTCAATAACAAAATAAGCTGGAAACTATAAAATGAAGCGGAAACAAGCTTACTGGAATGGTGGTGGCTTATCTCTGAGAAGAGATGTGACGGTTGCGTTCATTCGTAAGAATATGATTACAATGAGGCTCTGAAGGATTTTTTACAATAAACAAGAATTCCAAAAAACCCTAGACATCCAAAAACCTAACCTTAGGAGATGAAGCGCCAAAAGTCATGTGGGCCTCGTTTGGGTAAGTCAGTACATCAATTTCCCAGGGTCGTAACTTTTGCATACAATCTCCATTTTAGGCATATGATAGCCCATTGGAAAGATCTATCTAAGGACTACAACAGTTGCACAAAATTTCAAGGTGAAAATTTTCAACTGCAACATACCCCAAAAAATGTCGTTTAGGGCCTCAAAATGGCTCCGGAAGTTCAGGACCCGAAAAACTGCTAAAAATAGTAAATTATCAAAATTGCTAGAAAGTTGTTTTGAGCCAGCTGGAAAAGGTGGGTGGCCACCAATATCCACCTGGATCATGAATGTAGCTTCATTAGAAGCTGATGCGAAATCCTTTGGGTGGTTCCTTCGACTTGAATAACTTCGGTAGAGTTGGATTGGAAAGAGTTTTTCATTTGGAAAAAAATTGCAAGAAGATAGGGCGAGAAGCACCCTTGGTTGCACAAGTAGATGGGAAGATGAATTGAATCAGAAATGAAAACTGAAGTTTGAGTAGGAATGCAAAACGCAGACCAAAGCTTGAGTAGGGATGCAACAAATTGAGTTCAGAAGTCCAAACACTTGGGTACTGTGAATGGAACTCTTTGATGAAGATTAGGTAGCAAGGAAAGAGTTGGATAGAGTGGGGAATGGTTGAACCAAAATAGCTATGTGATGGAATGCAGAGTACATTTTCATAGATTGAGCCTTAAGTTGGATAAGCTACCCAACTTACTCAAAATGTGGATCCTAGGATGTGTACGAAACATAACGGAAGTGGTTGGGTTGGGGCAAGGTTCATTATGATAGTTCAGCAGGTGGTTGCAGTCAGACTCCAAGACACTTAGATGGAATATTGTCGAGAATAGAAAGACTTTGAGTGGGGGATCATGTCATACCCCATGCTTACATTGGAGAACACGGGCTCCCTCCACGAGCTAATACTTGCGATTCAAACGAGTCAATGAACATTTGAATATTTCATAAGTGAAGTTGGGTTAATTGGGTGTGCGATGTCGTGCCAAGTACGTATTCACCAAGATGGACTTACGATGAAGGTTGGTGACTTGACCAAAGAGTTGGTTGGGTGGGCAACCCACGAAGACATGGGTTCCCCACCAAAGAAACAAACGGTTGTTGAAATTGGGTGCGGCGAAGGAATGTGTTCCCAAGGGAACACACAAGAGATGGCTTGAAGGATGCAAAACCAAGGATGGGAACCCATGGGAGCTTTGGGTGCCCCATCTGTGAGATGGGTCATCCAAGTAAAATGAATGCCCAAAACATGCAACGAATGTCTTGTGATGTGGTCGAGCAAGAAAACAAACGAAGGCATAATTTGGGCACGTTTAACTGAAAGTTGACATCGGTTGGGGAAGAGCATGGGCTTGGAAGATGAGCGTGCCCTTTGACTAGTCGAATGAACCTGCGAAAGTGGAAAAATAACCAAGAGAGTGTGTCGTCTTGCGATTAAAGGGACACATCGGTTGGAAGATTTGTGTCGCAAGGAAAGGGCATGTGACTATTTAACTAAGTGCGAGCTAGGCATTTGGGAATTTGGCTAAGGCAGGGAGTTGGGAGACACTTCTTCATAATCATAACATGAGGAGTCTAAGGTAGCAAAGTAGACCCTTGAGGGTAACTTGGGCTAAATTAGGGAGGAGCCTTTGCATATGTGGGAAAGTCTTTCTAAAGGAAGTTGCTAAGGAAAATCGAACTCTGGCAAGGAAGGAAGGGTTGCTCCAAGTTGTGGAAAGAATGAAAAATCTGAACCAAGCAAGGGGATGGACGCACAAAGACAGAAACACATGTATCATAGATATGAAGTTTGAGGTGGTTCATTTTGTGATGATGAAGGAAGGATGCACGAAGGCAGCTTACTAAACAATCATATGACTTTCACAACTTCTACTTAGCGAAAGCTCCTTATGTAAACTTTCTTTGTGTGGCACAAGAGTTTAGCTCGACAAACTATTGTTTAGTTTTGTGTAAAGATTTATTTTGGGTATTAAACCGGTTTGGTCTCCTGCACATATGTTTTGTTTGTACTTGTATGAATGTTTCTTTTACTTTCGCAACTAAGTATAAGATAACGCAGACATAACATAAGTAATAAATGAAGTTGTAATGAAGTAAGGCATAGTATGAATCAAGTAAGTTATTATGTTTTTACCAGTAAACGAACGATTGTGATGTCACACAGTGACTAGGAGCGTTGGGTGATTATGTCGCCTGACCACAAGCTCGCCAGGCCCATGACCATGGAGAGTTGTGGGATCACGGTAGGGACGAGGGGGTAGAGGGGTAGGTGGGTGAGTAGAGTGAAGAAAGGGGGTTTGTTGGGGGAGAGGAACCGCTCCCCACTCTACATATCCCTTATTATTATTATTTTTTTTATATATTTAAAAAAAAAAATAGTTAAATATTTTTTTCCATATTTAAAGGAAAAAAAATTCTTTTATTTTCAATGTTTTTTGGTTAAAATTTAAATCTAAAATTTTGATTTTGAATTTATATTTTTCTAAAAAAATGTTTCAATTTTAAGCCAAAAATAAATAAATGTGCTACTTATGTTACCACTTTTCAATTTGAAGGTTGAGTTCATGGTTTCAGTTCACAATGCTATTGTTTGTAATGTTAACCCCTAAGAATAATTGGTGCTACTGCTAGCACCATCTTTAGTTTTGAAGGTCAATTTTAAGGTTTTTTCCATAACACTACAGTTTGTTGAGACCACGATTTCTACTAGGATGTAATTTTAAACATGAAAAAAAAAACACTGGTGTTGGGAGCACCACTTTTTGTTTTCGGAAGTTAATTTTAAGATTAAATTATTTGCAGCTTTACAGAGCACAGTTGCAAAATTTAGTAATTTTAACTTTGAAAATAAAAAGGTGCTACAAGGGCCACCATTTTTTGATATGGGTGTGAAAATAGCCCCTAAATGTGACCTATAAAAAAATGATAACTTCGCAGAGTACTCATTAAGTTTGTAACTTTTTTAAAACACGACACCTCAAACCACTGCACCCAACCTATGAGTATTTTAGGAAGCTTCTAAGGATCAAGGGTCATGACTGACACCTCAAACCACCATTGATGACATCTCGAGGGGATCTTTTGCCTTCAAGTGGGAATATAAGAATCACTAGGAGATTTTGAACACTGTGTATGGGTCTTGGGTCCTTGTACATGATCGAGAGAGGAAACCGAGGCCTTAGGTCCTAAAGGAAGCTTCTAGGCATCTAGGGCCAACAATAATATGTTGAACCACCAAAAAGCATCCTTCTAAGGTATCCTTGGTCTATAGGTGGGGATAATTAATGTTACTAGGTTTTGAACATTAAGTATGAGCCCTTGGACTTTGGATATGGTCAAGGGAACAACCCAAGGGTTAAATTGTAAAGGAATAGTATTAGTTTATGGGGTCAAGAATGACACCTTGAAACACCACAAATGACCTATCAAGGGCATCCTTTGCCTCTAACTAGGTAAATAGGTACCATTAGAATTTTTTAGCACTAGGTATGGGTCTCATGGCCCTATAAATGGTTAGGGGAGGAAAAGTGAACCTTAGGTGAAAATATGGTAGGTTATCTAGATTTTCATCTCCTATAATAGGAACAAGTGCTCTTGCTTAAGAACAAGTGCATGTTCCTAAAAAATCTAAGTTGGCAAGAGTTTGTGGCAATATGATTAAGAACTGTGTGCATTTCTAAAAACATATGCAAGTTCATCCATCAACTTCTTGCAAATGCTCATTAACTACTTTACAACTCTTTTGTTATTTAATTATAAAAATTGTATTAGTATTATTATTATTATTATTATTTTGGAAAGCAGCCCAATACATTTTTCATTGCTTATAACTTTTAATATTGTATCTCAATTTATTTTACGCTATGATTCCTTACATCCTACATTTGTTATGAGACTATTGTATTTTGTTTTCTCAATAGTTGACACCATAATAAAAATCTAGGAAAACTTAGCATAGGACAGTTGAAACGTGCTTGAAAATATTTTTTTAATAGCATTTTTTTCTTACTTGATGGGAGGACTCAACAATTTTTATCATTTCCATGGAAAATAAAAATAAGAAATAGATTTTACAGAAGCTACTGATGGAATCCATAAATAGATTTTACAGAAGTTGTACTAACAAAATTTTCATTTCATTGTTCTATAAAAATAAATAAGTAGAATAATTCAAAGACGATATATTTCCTTTCTGAAATCTTTCACAATCATGTGGGAAAGCTCCTCGGATTTAAGGTTTCCTTTTGTTCATTGTAGAATAGATTTGTTCTTCGATAAAGTAGGTTGGGTAATGTTGAACTCTTGGGAATGTTGCACCTATTACATGTGGGTGTATCTATGTTTTTTTTAAGCATTTTTCTTGATATTTAATTGAATTAAAGAAAACTTTCCAATACACATAGTGAAACAAGGTTGGAAGCAATTACAACAAAGTATTTATTCATGTTATTCTAAGGGAACTGTACCCGGGTGGAGAGAATAACAATCATTCCTCTCAACCATCCAAACTATACTCAATTGACTTTTTATCTAGAAAAACAATACGTGCTCTTCTCTCAACATGTATGTTTGGAGCCATCTCTATTGTTTTAAGTGTCTTCTTACCTTCTATATTCTTTGTTGCGAATATGGATGCCTTTTCCCTAGGAAAACCTAGTTTTCTGTAAAATTGTTATTTTCCTCCTCTTGATTGAAACCTAGTGGCTCATCTTCCTTTATAAGATTGTTGTCTTTGAAAAATGCTACGGGACTTAACTGTTAGGAAGAGAAAGAAAAACATAGCATAAAACATAGCATAGACACACAATATCAAACACACATTAAACCAGGCGCAACAAACCCACAATTTGACACGATGATTTATGTGCAAAGCCAATGAGGGGGAAAACCACGGGCAATGATACACAATATTCTTATTATTCAAGGGATAATTACAATAGCCAATATCCAATCTCAGGCATACAATCATCCTAGCCTCACACACACACTTCTCTCTACACAGCTTTGTCTCACGCTCTTCACACATTGCACTCACACCTCTATGGGTATGCTTGCATATATAACATCTATCTCTCAGTTACACAAATTGATCATGAATAGATCACATAGTTACACGAACAATTCATAAATATATTGCATGCATGTGCATTAACACAACTGCATGCATGTGCATGTGAGCACATGAGGAAATTCGTTGGCTTGTTTCCAACAATCTCCACCTTGAAAACAATTTACCTGATATATCATGCTCTTAATCCATCCATCCATCACCTTTCCTGCAAACCAAGAGAATCCAAACACCATCGCAGCTCCACAACTTCTCTTACAATATCGTTACGTGAATATGCATGCATGATTCACTCTAGTATGGACCATTCTATCTCCATCAGTAACCTATCTAATAAACCAATGTACTTGTCCAAATCTCATAAATCATAACCACAGACCAATCACTGTAACCACTGTAGGTGATACTTGTCCTTCTTTGTTTTAAGCACCCATTTCCATGCTCTTGACCTAGTTTTTCCACGTGTCTACTGAAAACACCAACTGCATGTGAAATTTTGACTATTTCTCCATCGCAACCATCAAAATTCCTACTAGCATATAATGATTGAGACATATAACCCTTTTCTTCTTCATCAGTTAGGACATAAACCTGAAGAGAAATTACAATGGAAAACCATAGGGATTTTACCAGTTTCACATTATTCATACCGAATTTCCTGAGTATCTTCACCACATACTTCTGTTGTGATAACCAAGCTTACCGTATTTTGTGTCTCTTTGTATTTCCATGCCCAAGATTTATTTTGTTTCTCCCAGATCCTTCATAACAAACTTCCTAACTAACTGAGCCAACCTTTTGACCTCAACCATGAGTGTGCTTGCAACAAGCATAACATATAACATATAACAAGCTTTTAACAACTGGTGTGAAACTTTCATGGAAATCAATACCTTCCAAATACTTTTCTTCTACCATCCATGCTTTGAACATTTCATATTTTACTATGTTTGATTTTATAAAAGGAGATTCATCAAACATTGCATCTTTGTCCATGATGATTCTATGGGTAGTAGGATCCCACAGTCTGCACCCCTTAACATCATCACCATATCAAAGATGTACCTGTTTGATCTGGGTCCTACTTAGAAAGATGATAAAAAACCATAAGCATCACAACCGAATAATTTCACATTTGAGTAATTACCATATGTCCTTTCATACCTCTTCCTAAATCTTCCTATATTTTTCAACCGATAGTGACCGAATTACCAAATAACACAACCACTTATGTCCACCACTATTGTTGCAACTTGGCATTACTAAACATGCTTATTCGATCCCAACTTCCTTGCAATACTTTATGAGTTCCATGGATATGAACTTACCTTCATCATATATTCTCAAACACTTAATTGACCTGCCAACACATCAACATTTCTACAGACCCACCTTTCTAAACTGGACACACTACTCCACCCTGAAATTTGCATTTGAACAACTTTGACCAAATCCTACCAAACCGACCAAGTAAGCCTTCAATGCTTATCTCCAGGCCCATTTAAAATGGAGTTCACCAAGATTTTTATATTCTTAATTACATGAAAAAATCCATGGACACAATACCACGGGATACCCAAAACACATGGACCTAAAAAACCACATGCCTTGACCTAAAAATATATTTAACTCATTTACTCTTTCACCGAGTTAAGGTTAAATCAACATACATGCCCCCTCCACATATTCAATCTACCTAAATCTACGTCTAAAATTTTCATAGGTGACCTAATAAACCATGGGTATGCATGCCTATTGAGGTCTTACAGACATATGCCCACTTACATGCAATCAATAATTTTTACAACTCAAAAGTAAATACACTTTTTTTTTTTTATTTCACGGTGAAACAACCATCACTACCCTGCACCTTCTATGTGAAAACAGGTGGAGAGACACAACAAACAGACAAAAATTCATCAACCATACTTGTAGCTGAATTTGCTTCTTTTGTGGAGTCCTCTTTGGATGCTTGTGGTCTTTTCCAACAATCCTTCTGGAGATGTCCATATTTTCCACACAACCATCATTTTCCCTTACCCTTAATGTCTTTTGACTTAGACCTGACTATACCTTTATGATCTTTCTCTCCTTATGTAGATCGACCTCTGACCACCATTGCTTTTGCTATTGAGGTTTCCTTACTAGATCTTCTCCTCATTTCCTCACACAACAGAGCTCCCACAACAATGTCATAATCAATGACATATGTTGTGTTAAACCACACAATTGTGACTAGATGATCCCAAGACTCAGGAAATGAACACAGCAGCGTAACTTCCTTGTTCACATCTTCGTACTTTACTTACTAGATAATTGACAAATTAGAGTATTGAAAACATTCAAGTGATCAGTAATTTTCATACCTTGTTTCATCCACAAGATGTACAATTGCATCTTCAAGAAGATTATGTTTGAAAAGTTCTTTGCCATATACATACTCTCCAGTTTGGTCCAAAAACCTATTGTTGTCTTCTCTTCAGCAATGTTAAACAACACCTCATCTGTCAGAGACAAACAAATAGTATTAAGGGCTCTTGCATCTAGATCCTTCCAGTCCTCGTCTGTCATGCTTGTCAGTTTCTTTGACTTTCCAGCCAAGGCCTTTTTCAATCCTTGTTGCACAAGAAGATCTCACATCTTGAACGTCCATAGTGCAAAGCTATTCTTACCACTGAAATTTTCCACCTCAAACTTGTAACTATGCACTTTCTCCATTAGCAAAAACAATCGTCCAAACAAAAAATCACAGCTTTTAATCAACCAAACTCTTACAAAAACAAGGTTAAAATTCAAAAAAAGTTTCAAAAATATATATATTGAAAAACCTTTTTTTTCAAAACATAAAAAAATTCCACCTTTTACCTAAGGATCCACCTCACCTTTTTATATTCTAAAAAATCTCCACTTCACTTTTTTATATTATATCCCACCTTTATTAAAAATCACCTCCACTTAATAAGACGTCATCCACTCATAAAGTATTCACCTTTTAAACAATACTTCATACCTTAGACTTCTCAAACCATGTGAATTTTTCCTTTGATTTTTTGGATAGTCGCACCTTTCGATGAGGATCACCTGCGACTATTAGAAATTGTCACACCTGGTTAAAGGATAGCCTACAAAAATTTGTTCGCGCAACTTTGCAAATTGTCGCACCTTGTCAAACTATAGCTTGCGACGATGTCGTACTATGTACTACTCTAAGCCTGCGATGAGGTCGCACTATGTACTACTATGTGCCCACGTCATTGTTGATTTTTTTCTAATTTTTGAAGTGTGCTTGCAACTATTGCACTTTGCCACAGGGACAACTTGCAACGGTGTAATAAAACCCGTCCTAGGGTGATCCACTTTACTCATCTCGACTCAACATGGTTAACCTGCTCTTCGATCCAGCAACCGGATTATTTTCTCCTTCGCTCTCTACTCCTTCAAATCTAATCTCTAGTACCACTTGTTAGGTAGTGGAAGCAAAACATAGCATAAACAAGCAAGATCAAACATGCATTAAACCAAGCACAACAATCCCACAATTTGACATAGTGATTTACGTGCAAACCCAATGAGGGAAAAAAACATGGGCAATGATAGACAATATTCTTATTATTCAAGGGAGAATTACAATAGTCAATCTCAGGCATACAATCATCCTCTCCTTACACACACTCTTCTCTCTACATAGCTTGCTCTCACACTCCTCACACATTGCACTCACACCTCTATGAGTATGCTCACATATAAAACATCTATCACTCAGTTACACAAACTGATCATGAATAGTTCACATAGTCACACAAATAGTTCATAAATAGATTTCATTCATGTACATTAACACAGTTGCATGCATGTGCATGTAACCCATCACTAAATTCATATTAGTATTTATATTAATATTATTTTTTAAAACGCTACAAGAATTAACTCTCTATCATTAGTGTCAAGATAAACTAGGAATGAATTAGAGATGAGTTTTCTAGCATTTAATGGATGACATATGCACGAGGGCCACAATCAGCCTTGTTTTCCATTCCTATAGGATACTTTCTTTGAGAACGATCATGCTTTTGGGAAAATCTAGCTTTTCCATCCAAAGAAATATTGTTTTGATGTCATCATACATTTCTTGGAAAAAGCGTGAGATGAGTTTATTCACGAAATAAAAATGTATTTTTGTGAAGACCTCTGAGGTTGCTATGTTTTATGTCAAGTTTTGGTATGTAATCGGATACGTCGATTTGAACTTTAATGAGTATAGGGTTGTATTTACATACACTGACCAGAGCTTGGGCATCATGACATAATTGATATCCAGAAGATTCCTTGTAGAGAACAAGTTCATTTGCATGATAATATGCTAAAGTGTTCTATAAAATTTATATGCCAGCACTACTAGTGATCCACTAGATAAATTACACTTCTTGAGCGTGACAGATTCAAGTCTTTTTTGGTAATGAGGAGAGAATTAGAGATTCCTATCAAGGTAGACAAAGAGAATGGAACAATTGACTTGACGTAACTTGCTTAATAGTATGATAGCGCTTCTTGGACTACATGCATATGTAGTGTGTATTAAGTTTGATTGCAATTTTTACTGTTTTTCTTCCATTTATTCATGGCAGGGATGGCAAAAGAAGAGCCAATGGATTGCTTGGGAACCATTGCATTGCTGAGAGTGGAACTGCCATGCTTTTGAAAACATTG
>ML780133.1:772298-786742 GCA_009831015.1 Picea engelmannii | reverse complement strand
TTAAAATTTTACAAAGAAATTGACTTTACTTTCATTAATGTTACATATTAAATGTGTCAATGTTGTGATTTCAAAGTAAGAACAAGTACTTCAATCCAAAAAGAATTTTGAATCTTGTTAAAAACTATGCACAATTTGTTTCCTTCCAAATTTATCTATGGTCAGAGAATTCTTAGAATGTATTATCTATGGTAAGAGAAGTCCTAGACTGTAGAGGTGAGCCTAATGCCTATACACATATCCGCAACTTTTTGAATTATTGTAGCCATTGGGGGTTTGTGAGTTGTTAGTAATAGTCAATATGAAAGTAGTTCATTAGAGCTTCTTATTATGTACATTACAGGTTGAGGATGACTCAATTGAAGAAAAAGAGTGTGCAGCTTTAGATCGTCCTATCTACCAATTGCTGATGTTTTCAAGATAAGAAGAAAAGAAAAAAAAGGTTACCGAAAAACACTCAGAATGGGAATGGGAGTCAATTTATTTGAGTAAAAGTAGCTAAATATTGTGTCTTTTCTTCCACCATTATATGTTTGATTTTGCAGTAGTTTAAAAAAAATGTTTCTAACTGTATAAAATGCATGCATTAATTGTGTATTGGAAGTAAACCTTCCCTCTTCATAATTTGAAAATTGATTTATGATTTAATTAAATGATACCCATTTTTTTTTATTGGTTTTGAAAACATCTAACCTCACATCTCTAGTCATGAGCTGCCAGAGAACCATTCTTACAACATCCCCCGGCCTACAACTCCACTGTTGGGGCAATGCTACCTGCAGAATACCTTATCTTGTACATTTAGCTCTGATCTTTGACAGCTTCAGCCTTAAACTGCTGGGCTATGCCACACATAGATACTTGTTGAAAAACATACACATCCATATAAACATAGAATGACTATTCTACATATATATAACATATTATTGTGGAAATAAAAGTAAGCCTAAGCCTACACATGCAACATATACAAAATACACAGAAAATACTCATCAATTACAACATATGTACCATTACACAACATGTAAATGAATATAAAAGCGATACTTATCTTTTATTAGAAGACCACCAACTGTGTGCAGGCCTTCCACGAACCTCTCAACCATAGACCACACTACTCATCACGCTCAGCAGTAGGTCACCCCCGAGCTGGGACTAAGCTCCACTGGGCAAGGAATTCCTAGACTAGGCAAGGTCAATAGGGAATTTGCACAAAACACAGGAAGGATATTTTATCTCGGGAGCCACTTACACCCACAACCCACAGACCCTCATTCCCCACACGCCTTCTCCACCCCAGGAGGGTACACCTTCACTAATACAAGTCCATCGGCTATTACACCTTCCTTACCTTGGGCTTCAGCAATAGGCTGGACCAGAAGTCTCATAGTACTGCAATTTCTATGGGACTCCCTTCCAGGAGAACTCACTTCCCAACAAACTCTCTCGCCTGGGAGAGTTTCTCACACATCTAACAACCTACCTCTTCAACCAATATTCGACTCAACTACAGCTAGGTACGGGTGACAGCAACAACAACAGGGAAAACGAGTATGGACACCCAAAACAATAACATTCATACACTAGACATAGCAAGGCTTAGTAAGAAACAATCGATGGCAGCAAGCCACACTCAGTCAAGGAACTGTGTGGCCACAACAACAAATATTTATGACACCACACGGTTCAGACAATTACAGGGTGCTCAGACTTCATGGGAGACACGGATCAATCCCTTGGTTTTCACTGGTTTCAGGGTGACTAACCTCGCGAGAGTGCAGATGCAAAGGTGAAGGATCTCAAAACTTGTCTAGATGCAAGGATGGGAGTCATACTGAACGAGAAGCGAACCCCCAAAACGATTTGAATCACAGGTGAATGGTTCCAGAGATCCATGATGGATGCCCCTGGTTCATGGTTAGACAATGGATCGAGAATGGCAAGTGAACCCCCTAACAGGCTGGCTTTCCCAACTATAACTGCATGCGCACAGGTCGACACTTGTCTTCTTGCAGCCGCATGCACTCCACTTAACATAAGTTCCTTTTCCGGGAACTTAGGACAACACTTGGTCAATGGTCCACCTTAGCCTTTTAGGAAATAATAATAAATTATTATCCCCTTTAGAGCTAATCCCCCTAGCTTAGCCCCTAGGGCCAAACACTTAGCCTTCTCTCTTACCCAAACTTGTGGAATCTTATTCCCCCATCACTCTTCCTTCGTGATCGGTATACACGCAACGATGTTTATATTTTTATTAATGATTTTTCATAATTACATATACAAAACAGGCTCCTGGCCTAATCATCACATAATCCTCCTAGCTTATTATAACTCGGCTCACCAGCCTAACAAACATGTTTACAATTCATAATTACAACTAGGGCTCTACCGGGGATATTACAATCCCTCCCCTTATTTTTTCACTGTCCTTAGTGCAACTTGTTTATACATATATAATTCAAAAATTCTTCAAAAAGCTACAAGATTTAGCTATTTGAAGCTCATTATCCACCTGGTGCTCTACTTTCAAGCACCAATTCCGGTGTTCCTTCGATAGGTGAAACTCAATTTCTTTATTCCATAGGGATGCTTCAGAAGCATTCAACTCATTGCTCCTTGTTACATGCTTCAAATAAACCTCATTGAAAGCACCAATTGGCTGTAGATCCACGACGTTCCACCTAGCCTTAGATCTCATTGTTGATAAACTCTTAGTAGGGCTATGGCTCCATAGACATAAACACTATGCTCCTACACCTGCTCATTCGGAAGCAACATTAGAACATATATGCAATATATATATATATATATATATATATATATATATACATGCAATTCTAATAACATTATAACATTTATACAAGATACACAACATATAATAAATAGAGAATTGATACTTATCTTTTGATTAAGAATACCTTCCACATCAACATCGTCTAGACCAAGGTACCAAACCTCAGCAACACTCCAACCAACGGTCTCTCATTCCCCCACATGTCTGTCCCACCCCAGGAGGGTACACCTTCACTGTCACACATTCCATCGGGTATTACACCTCCCTTTCCTTGGGCTTCAGCAACATGCCAGCTCAGGAAGTCTCATAGCACCGTGGCTCCCGGAGTTCCAACTACCCTCAGAGATTTCCAATCAGCATCTTCCTCGAGCTACTCTTTGTAGTCAACATTCTAACTTTAATCAACATCATCTCATCTTCATCACCCACATGCAGTTATCATGAGAAAACATAAAAGAATTCATTTAGGAACTCCAATTAGTTCAAAAGGGAATTCAACTTTTCCCCAAAACATGAAATTCTATTTCATAATTCATCTTGGTTGTTTCCTTATTATGAATGCATCTATCCTTGTGGTTTTCCACAGGCACCAAACTGCATACTATTTTTCCTATAATGCTTCATCTTCCATACATCTAACAAATTGCCAGTATTTGTTGTACATCATAATTCAATTGCAATATGTACAAAATATTATGCAGTGATCTTAGAATTTCCTGCACCTAGCAATTCAATCATAATTACCCAACAATTCAATAAACTAGAATGACTCGTCATTCTATGCATATGCATGTTCACAGTAATATATGTAAGTTCATTACTTCTTTTTCTAAACAAGAAAATTTCCTATAGACAATGCTCATGTGACTACTTGACTTGCAACTTTCCTGTTGCAATGTTTAACACCTCCCTGAAATGTCCTCAACTTCATGAGTTAACCACATTTAAGTTGTTAGTAACAATTATTTCCATGCAATAATATATATGCATGTACTTACAAAACATATTCAACCATTGCATTTAGTATACAATTCTATCACTTACTATGCATGAGTACAATTCTCAATGCATTCTTAGTCAGTGCACCTTGTATTGAATTACATAATTCTCTTTATCTCAGTCATGTATCTCACCGTCCATAAGTTGGAATTCGGCCAATGTGTTGATACATTCTCCACACACTTTCTATTGTCTTCCCAATTAATTGGATGTCTTTCTTTTTGACCCGAACACTACACCAAGAATATAATTTTGTGGTGTTCATTAGTATTAGTAAAAAAGTTGCAGCCCAAGTTTTATTTAAAGGTAAGAATCTTTTAGTACATCTATGGCTCATAACCTTTCCATATCCATACCTTGCCATATCCAACCATGTCATGTTCTTATACATGACTAGCTTATTGGCATTCCTTCCTATAACAAGTTCTTATCTTTTAATTCTTTGGTTATTACCCCACAACCAAATTAACATGACATTCTCCTATGTCAGTGTGTGCATTCATAAGCTAAAAAGCTTTGAATTAATACAGGCCTTCAGCCTTTACCACATCCAATGGTATGCATTCAAATAATATAATCATGTGATTTTATAAAATAACTCTCGCTGAGGAAATTCTTACCTAAATTTCCTTTCAACAATTATCCAAAAGAGTAATAAAAACTCATACCTGCATGACTGCCATTAATAAATTTTATACTACCTGAATGTTTGATGGCAGTAAAAGATTTCATGCTTCGTTTATCAAACTTATAACCAACACTTCAACTCTTTGTTGCTTCCCTCCTTATGCAACAACCTCACCAACAACACTTGCAAACATGCAAGCATTCTTTCCTCTAACTTACCCAACAAGCCATAACATACTTGCTTCCATAGAAATTGCAACAACTTCTTTATCCCTATAAAACTTTTCCTTGTTGATCCCATAAGTCTACAATTATTCCCGGATTCCTAAATCTTCTTGTGCTCCCACTGTGATCATTGTGCATGATTAGTCCTTCCCTAAGAACTTTCGACACAGTGCCCCCACCTCAGCGAGGTTTGCTAACCTCTTGGTCAAAGGATCTTTCAATCTTCTAAGTCGAATTGACTCTTCAGGCTCGTGATTGAACCCAAAACAATTATACACAGGCCCCCTTTTCTACTTTGGGCGTAGGTCATGTGATACCTGTGCCCTATGTCTATGTGCTTCTGAAATGTCGAGTTTCAGACGCTAACTCCTTTTTCATTAGCCCCTTCCTTCATATGGCCCTGGGCTATGAACTTATGGAAAACTGTGATTGCGAGCGTGGGCAAGAGTGGTTTTAGGCCAACCCACTTTTCGCCCCGCAATTCACCTCCAGCTGCCACATATCACTTTGTTAAAACCGTGGTATAAATTGTGGCCCGCTCTAAGATTTTTAACATCTGAGCAAGTTCGGGCCCCACAATCTAACTCGACCGTTGATCTCCAATTCCAGGGTGATACCTCTCGATCAACGGTTGTTGTCTATTTTTTACCTGCCTCTGGCCAAGTGTCCAATCAACAACGTTTTTTTCCTTTCACACACAATCTCAGATCTCTGTGATCTTTCGACACATAGCTCCCTTCCAAATCAACTCTTACGATTGATTCCAGCCTTCTGGCCTTCGGGAGTTTCAACTCTCAACTCTTGCTTCCTCCTCAGTAGCTATATTCTGGAGTGGAATATTTGCTGACACCTGTCACTTCATATGTGCGGCTACAATTTTCTCCTCGAATCCGGCCTTCGGGAGTTTTAGTTCTCAAACTCTTGTTTCTTCCGAAGAGATTTCTCTGAAATGGCAGATCGTCTGCAATGCGTCCTCCTCAATCGACGGTTCTTCTCCTACTTCAGGACTTTGGCCTCCTCAACCAGATCGATGGTCCTTCATCTTCCTCCTCGATCAATGATCGATATCTTCTCCAGGTCTTCGGACTTTCCCCCCCTCCTCTTTTCCAGAGTCTAGATCTTACACCGTGTGTCCTCCTTCACATCAACGACTCTCGTCATTTCAGGACTTCATGAGTCCACTCTCCTGTGCACCTTAAAAGAGTTAAGTCTCGTGCACTTTCCTTGGGATCCAACGGTTGTTGGTCCTCACACTCAGATATGATGGACATATATGATCTCCTCCTGTGTGTGTTCCTTTTGTCTAGACGTGAAATTCGATGACCAAATGTCTTCCTCTATAGCTGATCTGACAACAGTTGTCGTTCCTCCTCCTGAGCTTTTGCTTTCTCCCTAAATGGGAAAATTTCTAAGTGTCAAGGCTTCGACCTTTGATCCTTCTGTGAGTCCTTAACTTTGGGTCTCATTTGCGTTTCTGAAACACTATCCTTCCCGAGCTTATGGATTTGGGATAAATCTAACTCGTGTGCACCCTTTGCACTATATCCTCTGAGATTCTCAAACTTTCTCAGTCTCCCAAGGGATTCTACCCTTCTTTTTCTTCCAAAAGACTTTCTGGTACCTTCCTGGCACATTCTACACTCGTCCTCCTGAGCTTTCAAACTTGAAACAAGTTTGTCTCTACGCGCATTCCTTGAGCTTTGACTAGCCTCTCAATGCGTCTCTTTCAACACTTCATCGAAGTGTTGGCCTGGTGCACTCTTTACAGAGGTCTTCCTTCAGAGTGTTCATCAACTCTGTGAGTGTCTCCTAAGTGCTCTGTGAAAATTCAATTTGTTTCTGACACTCTTTGAACTCTGCAAACACAATGTGCATTCAACCAGAATTTGTCAGGCCATCATTCCTTAACAAATCCCACAACATTCATAAACCAATCTGATTTAAGAAAACGTTTTGATTTCATTTTCTTTTCGAGCTCTTCTCTGCTCTATAATAATTTTTGGGCACTAGATGCTTTCTCTCAGTCCCTAATCCATGTGATCACTGGCCATGACCAAGTGTTGGATCATTAGGTGCTTACTCGGGCCTCTGGTCCTTCAGCTTCGGAATATTTCAAAGCAACACACAACAATCTCTCGAATTTCCAGATTATCGAACTCGTGAAGTAGGGCGGATCAACCGTCCACATCTACTCAGTATTCGACGACTAACACTTACTATGGAACCTCGGGCATCTGAGTTACAGAACTTCGGGTCTTCGGGACTTCGGAGCTTCAGAGGATCTCGCATCCGCACCTCTGAACTTCTAATATCCAAACATTCCCAATCACCTTTGGTGACATCATTACGTCACATCACTTAACGTTTTCCAATTGTGAGGGCATGCAATGGTGGTTTGGAGAAACCTGCCTTTCGTCCCACAATTCTCCTGACGTTGACACGTAACCCCTCAATGAAACCATGGTTTGGATTGCGAGACCGCCTTGGAGAATTAATTCCCGTGCAACTTGGGTCCCCGCAATGCCTTCTGGCCATTGATCTTGATGTATCGTGATCAACGCCAGGGTGGTTCTTCTGACCTTTAACTTCGTTATGTAATCCTCGGGTCCCACTAACCATGCTCATATGGAGTGCCACATAGTAGAATACTAGTGGATGATACATGGTCCATTCATATGGGTGACACATGTCACATTCCATATGGCATTTCAACCTTCCACGGGTTTGAAACCCACTGACATGTGGCACACATCCCATGTCTCCACGTCCATCCAGGTGGTGTCATCATGACTCACTACCTCGGCTCTTCGGGACTTCAGAACTTCAGGCTTCAGCAGTTCTCTCCTCAACACACACTAATTTTCCCGAACGTCGAAAATCTCGAACAAACCAATCTACTGACATGCATCCCTCTTGACAGACGGTCTGGATTAACTCCGGACTTCGGAGCTTTGGGAGCTTTCACCCTTCACCATTGCATTTGACCTTTTACCTTGGCTTGATCCAATGGTTGAGCTCTTCTCCCCAGATCTATGGTGTAGATCCACTTCGGGGCTTCAAACATTTTCTTATTTTGCATCAACTTCATCGAAGTGCGAAGTCCGAAGGGCTTCCAGGTTAACCCTTCTACACCTTCTCCAGATTTGACGGTCGTAAAGGATTTCCTTCCTTTCGAACAGATCCTACGGCCCCAACACCACAAGTGTTGTGATCTCTCTCTATGTGTGTCCAAATACCACGTCTATCACGGTTTTACGATACCGCTACTCCTCCTAAGCTTCTTAACACGGTTAAGGTAATCCTCTTGACACTCAGGGATGTTTCTAAGGTCCAAAATTGGTTCCTCTTAACACAATTTCCTCTTGAAACCTTGAGTCCAATGATAATTTACCCAACCCATCCAGGCTCCGCGTTGAAACCTTGGGTCAGAACTTGAGTTTTTTCCATTTCGACAAGAACTCCTTCTGAAACTCTTACTTCAACTTCCACTAACATGGACCATCCAAGCTCAGTGTTGAAACCATGTTATGATACCATATTGTAACATCCATCAGCCTACAACTCCAACGTTGGGGCAATGTTACCTACGGAATACCTTATCTTGTACATTTAACTCTGATATGTGACAGCTCCAGCCTTAAACTACTGGGCTATGCCACACATAGATACTTGCGGAAAAACATACACATCCATATAAACATAGAATGACTATTCTACATATATATAACATATTATTGCGGAAATAACAGTAAGCCTACACATGAAACATATACAACATACACAGGAAATAGTCATCAATTACAACATATGTACCATTACACAACATATAAATGAATATAAAAGAGGTACTTATCTTTTACTATAAGATGACCAACTACTTGCAAACCTTCCATGAAACTCCCAGCCATATACTACACTGCTCATCATGCTCAGCAGCAGGTCACCTCCGATCTAGGACTAAGCTCCATCGGGCAAGTGATTCCTAGACTAGGAAAGGTCAATAGGGAGGTTTCACAAAGCATAGGAAGGATCTTTTATCCCAGGAGTCACTTACACCCACAACCCACAGACCATCATTCCCCACACGCCTGTTCCACCCCAGGAGGATACACCTTCACTAATACAAGTGCATCGGCTATTACACCTCCCTTACCTTGGGCTTCAGCAACAGGATGGATCAAAAGTCTCAGAGTACTGTAGTTTCTACAGGACTCCCTTCCAGGAGAACTCACTTCCCAGCAAACTCTCTCGCCTAGGAGAGTTTCTCACAGGCTTGACAACCTGCCTCTTAAACCAATCTTCGACTCAACTACAGCCAGGTATGGGTGACAACAATAACAATAGGGAAAATGGGTATGGACACCCAAAACGGTAACAATTATACACTAGACATAGCAAGGATCAGTACGAAACAGTCAATGACAGCAAGACACACTCAGTGAAGGAACTGCATGGCCACAACAACCAACAATTATGACACAACACGGCTCAAAAAATTATAGGGTGCTCGGACTTCACTGGAGACACGGATCAATCCCTCAATTTTCATTGGTTTTAGGGTGACTAACCTCGTGAGAGTGCAGACGCAAAGGTGAAGGATCTCAAAACTCATACAGATGCAAGGATGGGAGTCACACTGAACGGGAAGCGAACCCCCAACACGATTTGACTCACGGGTGACTAGTTCCAGAGATCCATGATGGATGCCCCCCGGTTGAAAGTTAGAGAGTGGATCGATAATGGCAAGTGAATGCCCTAACAGGCTGGCTTTCCCAGCTATAACTGCATGTGCCTAGGTGGACACTTGTCTTCCTGCAGCTACATGCGCTCCACTTAGAATACGTTCATTTTTCGGGAATTTAGGACAACACTTGGTCAATTGTCCACCTTAGCCTTTTAGGAAATAATAATAAATTATTATCCCCTTTAGAGGTAAGCACCCTATCTTAGCCCCTAGGCCCAAACACTTAGCCTCCTCCCTTACCCAACCTTGTGGAAGCTTAGTCCCCCATCACTCTTCCTTCGTGCTCGATCTACACGCAGCGATATTTATATTTTTATTAATGATTTTTCATAATTACATATACAAAACAGGTTCCTAGCCTTAGCATCCTAGTCTCGTGGCCTAATCATCACATAAGCCTCCTAGCTTATTATAACTCGGCTCACCAACCTAACAAACATGTTTACAATTCATAATTACAACTAGGGTTCTACCGGGGATATTACAATTCTCCTATATGTAGTCTAGATATATAAATGTATTTTTTAAATAATAGTCATATTAACTCTAATATACGAACCATTCTCCTATATCTAATCCAAATATAATTTATAGAGATTATAGGAAACTTTAGTTCTGAGTTTGTACTAAGACAAATTTATGTACGTTTGTGTTTTTTAATTAATAGTTATATTAACTATAATGTAAGAACCATTCTCCTATATGTAGTCGAGATATAATTTATTTAAAAGTGTGCGTTTCACTTCTAAGTGACTTAATTTGTTAAAACCTTCGTCTCTATTTCTTTGGTCTGAATAAAGATTTACAAGAAATTATTTCAGATGTCTATTCAATGTATAAATGTTGTAGTTGGGTTGTGTTTGGTGCCGTGTAGAACAGAATAGCTATAACAAATTATGCAACATGGAATATTAATGATCTGCTTTATGTATTATATATATTTTTAAATTAAATTATTAGTTCCTTTCTCTTTTGTCTTATCATGGTATCTACTACCTATCCATTTTTTATATCAATTTTTACATTTTTTTTGCAATAATATGTTTATCTACTTTATGAAGTATGTCTTTCGCATGAGTAAACCTGCTTCATATGACAAAGTATCTCTATCCTCTTATCATGGTATCTACTAACTACCAATTTTTATATAATTTTTACATAATTTTTTTGCAATAATATGTTTATATATTTTATGAAGTATGTCTTTAGCATGAGTAGACCTACTTCATATGAAAAGGTGTGTATTTAGAATGAGTAGACTTGCTCCATATGACAAAGCAAAGTATTATATATATTTTCAATTAAATTATTGGTCACTTGCTCTTTCGTCTTATCCAGTAACTACTCATTTTTTTCAATAATATGTTTATCTACCTTACGAAATATGTCTTTAGCATAAGTAATCTGCTTCATATGACAAAGCTATTGCTGGGAAAGTTTTCCATGATAAAGAAAATACCTATTACATAACATACATTCATGTTTTTTATTTAATCTTTTGTTTAACCACATAACGTTCATGTTTTTGAATTATTCTTTTGTTTACTCATTATTTTCCATTGTATAAAGTATGCAATTACCTTCTTCATGTTAACAAGTTAACCTATTGAGTAGAATCTAGATTTCTTGTGTAACTGGTCATTGGACATTACCTAAAAAAAATTGTGCATGTTAACGAGTTAACCTATTGAACAGAACAGAATATTCATGTTAACAAGTTAACCTATTGAATAGAATCTAGATTTCTTGTGTAACTGGTCATTGGACATTACCTAAAAAAATTGTTCATGTTAACGAGTTAACTTAGTGAACAGAACAGAATATAGATTTATTGTCAATGGTTGTGTAACTGGTCATTGGACATTACCCAAAAATAAATTGTTCATGTTAACGAGTTAACCTATTGAACAGAACAGAAAAAAGTTGTTCATGTTACCGAGTTAACCTATTGAACAGAACAGAATATAGGTTTATTGAACAGAACAGAATATAGATTTCTTGTCAGTCGTTGTGTAACTGTGCATTGGACATCACCTAAAAAAATTGTTCATGTTAACGAGTTAACCTATTGAACAGAACATAATATAGATTTATTGAACAGAACAGAATATAGATTTCTTGTCAATCCTTGTGTAACTGGTCATTGGACATTACCTAAAAAAAATTGTTATGTTAACGAGTTAAACAGAACAGAATATAGATTTATTGAACAGAACAGAATATAGATTTCTTGTCAATCCTTGTGTAACTGGTCATTGGACATTACCTAAAAAAATGGTTGATATTACATTTATATACAACCTTTGTATTTACATCTCTTGTCACGAAGAACTGTCATGAAAATATGATTCTCTCATGAGAAAATAGCATGAAAATATGATTTTATGATATTTTTGGAACGTATATATTATAATGGTTGTGAATATGCTGAATATGCAAAACTTATAAAGGTAGTCTCAACATGATTTTTTATGCATAAAATTTTATAATGCGTCTCATCTAAATGGACTTCTTATTAAAAAACTTAACAATAATTCTCACACTATTTAATATATATTAACATTTGTTATATTTATTTTATAAATCCTACTTGATTTAAATTTCAATTTTAAACATAGTGCATGGATCTAGATCTGAAAATCATATATATTTAATCATAGTGCGTACACCTATTGATAATGGGCACAATTAATGATCTTTTAACTTTATTTAACTTTAAACCCTAATCTGATGGCTATGCATTGAAGATGCTGGCATATTTTTAGTCGTCCTCCAAAATCAATGGATCAGATTTATTGTTCATAACTTTATTGCATTTATCAAAACATCCGTTAACATGTTTACTTTTTAACATTTACCTAATCACACTAAAAAAATTACTGTAAGGATATGTAATTACCACATTCCATTTATCAACCTAATACAACCAAACGTTTCATACCACAAACGTTTTATATTAAAGGCACGAATTCTGAGTATATTGGAGGCACGCTTTCTCAGTCGCTACCTTTCTGCATTCTCAGCCCCCGAGTTAGCGGCTGTGATAGTATGTATATTTATTTCTATATACCTTTTAATTATATAAATTCTCTCTATTATATATAAATTCCTTCTCTTTAGAATTTTTTATAAACAGAAAGGGATTAAAACGCTTGTTGTTATTGTTTGATATTACCAATCTTTTTATCCATTTACATCAACATTAATTGCATGTACAATGTTTAAATTATACGGTGGCGCCCGTGAAATTCTGTCTCAAAATGCAAACATTCATTTGATTTGCTTCGATTCGTAGAAACAAACGCACATACGAAATATGCAAACTTGCATTTGTTTGGTTAGATTCTTACAAACAAACCAGAGTACGATATATCAAAGGGGAATGTCAAATTGCCTTGAAAATTGCGTTATCCGTCTGTAACTGTTGAACGCACTTCCTCGAAGTTCAGTGTGAAGATCTTCCGAGGTTTTAGTGTTTGAAATACGCGGGGACTCCTTTATTGTCTCTAGCGCTGGTTTCCAATAGCTAAACCTCCGTATCCTTTGCTCGCCCAACCCCAGCGTCTGGTCTTCATCTTCATCTAAATCCAGCTTTGGCAGCACAAACCGATCTGCTACATCTGCTTGCAATTTATCTGATCTGTCTGAACTGCCATTCCTTGAAGAAAATTCACATACATTGCCAGCGCCAACCGACGGAATGATTCTAGAATCGCAGGAGAACTTTCTTTGGCCATAATTGCAATGGAATGCTAACAAATTAATTGAGGCCATGTCAGAAGGGGAGAGTACACGACGCAGATATTTTTGCATAGGGAGAAGAACATAGAGGCCCCCAAACGCCAAATAATCATCAGCACGGAGTGCTTCGATGCGACGCCCAGCTTGGAGATTACTGAAGTCGCATAAAAATTGTTGGGGATTGTCCATCATCAACTCTCCCACCTTAATTGCCTCCCTAAAGTCTTCAATGCTGCCATCGTCCCATCGTATAACTTTCGCGGCCGCGGTGGTTCTTGACGGTTTAACACAGCACAGATGATTCCCCATGTATTCTTACTGCTTGCTTTCAAGCTTCTCACAGCTATCTTCTGATCTATCTATCTATCCGTGGCAACTCACAGAATGACAATACGAGGCTTCTAATTGCCTGCAAGCAGAAATTCCCAGGAGAGGGGTAGTGGTAAGAAAATGAGGAGGCTGTGGGTCGAATTAGATCAACTCTGTATATATAAAATGTCCAGTATGGCCCTGTTCACAATCCAGACGGTTGCGGAAACGGTAAAGGTTGATGGTACGAAGCCGCGTGATAAGAAGTAGTTTATCTAGGACTTTGGCGCGTTCGAAGAAGTTGACTCAAATCATCTACCATGCCTGGTCTTCGTTCGCTTCTGCCTGGGTGAACCCGAACACCAAAACAAGGTTTATCTGTATGGGACAAACGTATTGTTATAGCGATACAATTGTTATATATATATATATATATATATATATATATATATATAATTTGACGTATAATTATAGCGACACAATTCTTATATATATAATTTGATGTATAATTATAGCGACACAATTCTTATATATATAATTTGACGTATAATTATAGCGACACAATTCTTATATATATAATTTGACGTATAATTATAGCGACACAATTCTTATATATATAATTTGACGTATAATTATAGCGATACAATTCTTATATATAAAAGAATTGAAAATTTCAAATTCCTTGAATTGACAGTAATTATTGAAATTTTCAATTCTTATATATAAAAGAAGAATTGATCGAGAATCTGAAATTTTCAATTCATATATATAAGGTTCGACAGGAATGTGAAATTTTCAATTTTTATACGAGATTTTTATTTTTCAATTCATGTAAGAATGGACAGGAGTTTGAAATTTTCAACGCTCCAATCATATAAGGCTGATTTTATACTTTTGTATCATATATATATTGTTGCTTAATTCTTATATATATGGATTGACTGTGTCAGCAGCGAATGTTCGAGTCGCTTAATTTTCATGCATATATATTAATATATATAT
>ML780133.1:725502-746253 GCA_009831015.1 Picea engelmannii | reverse complement strand
GAAAGAAAACAACAAATCTATTAACAAGAATTAAACAAAAACTAAATGAAACTATGAGCATAGGAACAAAAATAAAAACAAATGAAAATGGACCAATATCACCAATATATAAGCTGGTCTGATTGATGAAATCCAAAGATACAAAATGGAGAAAGAAGACTTGGGTCCCTTCCCTCTCCAATGGAAGGCTCTTGAGGCCCTCAACTGATTGTTCTCCTTACAATGAAAGATGAAAGTGTAGGTGAAAGAACTCCAAGATTATCCACTCTAGTGAGAGATGGAAAGCCTATGAAATGGTGTTGATAATGTTTATTGCCAAAGAATGAGTCTATAGCAATATCAACAGCATAACAATACAAAGAATTCCTTGAAGAAATGGTGGTCATTCATGGCTTTTTATAGCCAAGCATTGGGTTATTATGAAACCTCTTTTGAATGTGAAAAGGGGCTCTTTAGGGCACAATTAGGTCTTTGACCAGCCTCCCCACGTAGATTGAGCTCGGATTTGGTGTCAAATCGACTTGGGAGCCGATCCATTAGTGGTTGGGAGGCCGACCAGTTTCATAAATGCGCCGTTTGGCAGGTGCGCGGGTTTTGCATCCCACAGCCGCGCATATGCGCTCCAGGTACAAAGATGTTGCGCGCGTGCACGCGCGCGCCCAGTGGGTGCAAAGCGCCTTGTAATTTTTTGGCCATTTTGCATAGTTTTGACCCTTTTGTTGTGCTGTGGAATTAATCCTTGTGCCATGAATGACTATTTTTCTGTGTTGATGATGCAGAGTTCTTGTCGCCCTGTGCGGACGAAATTTCAGTGATAACACCATGGAAAAATATTTCGACTATGAAGATGTCAATGAGGAGAAGAAGGTGAGACATGATGTCACCAGGTTGAAATTACATGCAACACTATGGTGGGATGAACTGCAGGCTGAGAGGAGAAGCAAAGGAAAAAATAAGATTAAGAATTGGGATAGAATGGTATCCAAGTTGAAGGCTAATTCATGCCCAAATATTATCATATAAATATGTTCAAGAAGTTGCAGAACCTGAGACAAAAGGGTATGACAATGAAGGAGTACACAAAGGAGTTCTACAAGCTAAATATCAAGACTGGACAAAGAGAGAAAGATGAAAAAAAGGTTTCCATATATATAAATGGATTGAGATATGAAATCCAGGATGAGATCAACATGATGTCAGTGAGGAAAATAGAGGATGCTTATCATATTGCACTGAAAGCAGAGGAGAAATTGGCCAGGAAAAAAAGCTAGTGAGGCAGAGGTAGAAGCCCAAAAAAATGCAAGGGAGTTTCCCATGACACGACACATAAAACCAAAGATGAGACTGAGAAACCACATAGTCACTCATAAAGAGGAGGAAGTTCCTGAGGGAGACAAAGTGATGGAAGAAGTTCTTCTAGAGGAAGAAGTAGAGTAGGAGAGGTGACATGTTATGCCTGTGGAAAGACAGGACGCATGTCTTGGGAATGTCCCTAGAGAAAGAAAGAAGGAGGTGAAGCTCAAATTTCATAATCTCAGAAGCCGAATGTTGAGGCAGAAGGAGAAGAGGATCGAAGATCTCTAATGCTGAGGAAGGTTCTCTTGAATCCAGAACCAGAAGTTGAAAAAATAGTACATCAAAACAATTTATTCATGACAACTTGCAAGACTAAAGAAAGAGTATGCAAGGTGATAATTGACAGTGGGAGCACTGAAAATCTAGTATCCACAAATATGGTGGAGAAATTGGAGCTGGAGACAACTGCACATCCAAATCCATATAAAGTCCCATGGTTGCAAAAAGGACACCAGGTAATGGTAACTAAACAATTCCTTGTTGAATTTAAAATAGGTAGATATAGAGATGATATTATGTGTGATGTAATTCCCATGGATGTATGTCATGTTTTTGGGGAAGACCATGGTAGTCTAACATAAATTTCATTCATGATGGGAGAAAAAATACTTACACCTTGGAGAAGAATGGTACAACAAACATGTTGTTGCCAATCGAGGAGAATAAAGTAAAATAAGAATCCAACACAAGCATACTTCTCATGAGTGGGAAGGAACTCCTGAGTGAGGTCAAGAAGGAACAAGAGATGCAGTTTGTTGTGGTTATGAAACCCAGAGTTGTCCTTACAAGTATTTCCATGGATGATTTTCCTGAAGAAGTTCAAGAACTGTTGGAGAATTTTTTGGACATAGTAGTGGTAGAGTTGCCTAACTCATTACCACCCATCAGAAGTATCATCCATCATATTGATTTGATACCAGGAGAAAGTTTGCCAAACAAAGAAACATACATATTGACACCTCAAGAAAATGAGGAGGTAAGGAGACCAGTCCAGGAATTATTAGACAAGGGTTTGGTCAGAGAAAGATTGAGTCCATGCGTAGTACCAACTGTGTTGAGTCCAAATAAGGATGGGGGATGGATAATGTATACATACTTGAGAGCCATAAACAAGATCACCATCAGGTATAGATTTCCTTTTCCTAGAATGGATGACTTAATGGATTGTTCAAGTGGAGCAAATTTATTTTCTAAGATAGATTTGAAAAGTGGATATCACCAAATAAGGATGAGAGAAGGTGATGAGTGGAAAACAACCTTTAAGACAAATGAAGGGTTGTATGAGTGGTTTGTCATGCCATTTGTATTAAAAAATGCCCCAAGTACTTTTACGAGGTTGATGAATGAAATACTGAAATAATTTATTGGTAAGTTTGTGGTTGTATATCTGGATGATATACTGGTCTTTATCAAGACTAAAGAGGAGCATTTGAGACATTTGACATTAGTGATGAGGAGACTACAAAAGGAGAAGTTGTTGATAAATCTGAAGAAGTCCTCTTTTAGGAAGACATAACTCATTTACTTGGGTTTTGTGATATCTTCAAATGAATTGAAGGTGGATCTAGAGAAGGTGAAAGCAATCAAATAATGTCCATCACCAAGGAGTATGTTTGAAGTAAGAAGATTCCATGGATTAGTGAGTTTCTACAGGAAGTTCATTAGATATTTCAGTGGAATTTGTGCACCAATGATGGATACCATGAAGAAGAGGCACAAGTATATTGAAGGATAAGATAACAAAATGACCATTTCTGGTCTTGCCAAATTTCGGGAAGACATTTCAAGTGATATGTGATGCAAGTGGAGTTGCAATTGGAGCAGTTTTGAGCCAAGATAATAGGCCTGTTGCATATTTTAGTGAGAAGTTGAATGAGACTAAGAGGAAGTACTCCACATATGACAAATATTTTTATGCCATAATTCAAGCCTTGAAGAAATGGAGGCACTACCTTGTTCCAAAGGAATTTGTCTTGTATAGAGATAACCAGGCTTTACAATTCATAACCAGACAGGAAAAATTGAATCAGAGACATACAAAGTGAATTGACTTTATGCAGAATTTTAGTTTTGTCATAAAACATATTCCTGGAAATGCTAACAAAGTTGTTGATGCATTAAACAAGAGATGTTTGATTCTGCAGGAGTTTCAGGTGAAGACCTTAGGGTTTGAACACCTTATGGAAATGTACAATGATGATCCAGATTTCAAGGAAGCATACGAAGAATGTGAAAATCCTGTGCTGAAAGACATGAGCTAGTGGACAGAGTATATGATTCAAGAGGGACTGTTGTTCAAGGGAAATCAGTTGTGCATACCAAAATCCTCAATGAGGGATAACCTTTTGAAGGAAAATAACAGTGGAGGATTGGTTGGGCATTTCGACCATGATAAAACATTTGCACAGTTGAGCAGTTCATACTATTGGCCAGGTATGAGAACATAAGTGATAAAGTTTGTGAATAGATGTAGAATCTACCAACATGCAAAAGGAAAAAGACATAACACTGGATTGTATCAAGCATTACTAATACCAAAGAGGCCTTGGGATGCAATAAGCATGGATTTTATATTGGGATTGCCAAGAAATCAAAGGGGATGTGATTCCATATTTGTGGTGGTGCATAGATTTTCAAAGATGGCACGCTTTATCCCATGACAGAAGACTAGTGATGCAACACATGTTGCAAATTTATTTTTCAAAGAATTTGTTCGACTTCATGGATTACCCAAAAGAATTGTCTCAGACAGAGACACCAAATTTGTTTGTCATTTTTGGAGAACACCGTGGAAGAAGTTGGGGACAAATTTGTCCTTCAGCTCAGCTTATCACCCTCAGGCAGATGGACAGACTAAGGAGGTGAAAAAAAGTTTGGGAAACTTATTGAGGAGTCTGGTCATTGAGAATCATAGTTAGTGGGATCAAATTCTACCACAAGCTGAATTTGCATACAATGACTCACCAAACAGGAGAACTGGAAAGATCCCATTCCAAATATTGTATGGGATGTAGCCAAGAGGAGTATCTAAGTTGAGAGACTTAGAACAGAGTGAGATGAGAAGTGTTGGAGTAGAATATTTTTCTACAGAATGCAGTAGCTCCATAGACAGATCATAGAGCAGTTACATAACTCTAGCCAAGAGTTCAAGCGTAGAGTTGATCAACATCGCAGAGAGCTTCAATTTGAAGTAGGAGATGAGGTTCTAGCACACCTCAATAAATAAAGGTTCCCTAGAAGAACATATAACAAGTTGAAGATGAAGATGATGTGTCCATGTAAGATATTAAGGAAGTTTGATGCAAATGCCTATGAGGTTGAGTTGCTAGATGATGTGGGCATATCACCCATATTCAACATATCAGACATGTATCCTTAAAGGGAAGATAAAGAAGTAGAAACAAAAGGTTAGAAAGAGATTCAATGGGAAAATAAAATGCATGTAGCGGAAAATCCATAGATGGAGAAGATCGTTGATCAGAGGATTTGCAAGAAGACCAGGAGAAAGACCTATTTTGAATATTTGGTCAAGTGGAAGGGACATCCAATAGAATATGCCAATTGGGAAAATGAGGTTGATATCCAGAAGCATGGAAAGTCACTGTAGGAGCTCATGGACAGGATTCCATGAATTTTTTTCCAGGGGAGTATGATGCAGGAGCATCGTCAACAAGCATACATGGAGAGACAACTCAATGCCTTAGTGTGCCTTTGAATCATTCCGAATCTTAAACGCTGGCGCTTCCTGCAAATATTTTTTTGAATAATTGAAAAACGGAAGAAAATCAAACGCTTGGGAGTTGAATGATCACAAGAGATCTGGGAGTTTCACTCCTAGAATTTAATATAATGAAAATTAAGTAGCAGTTAGTTTTTTCTCGAGTAGAAGAGTAGTCAGAGGGAACCCTAGGATCCCTCTAGGATAAATATAGGTTTTGTATGCCCGAATGAGGCTACTGCAAATGAGTAGGATATTGTTGAGCTTTAGTTGTTGATGAATTTTTAGTTTATTTTTTATCATAGTTGTAGCCATTTACATTTGAATGAATATAATAGAGGAAAATTGACCCAATGCATCGTGTTGCTACTATTTACAATTCCCTGTTATTTTGTTTTCATGAATGAATGAGTTATGTTGTTTAGTATATGAAACTATGAAGTGTTTCGATAAGTTCCAATTGTTTCTCTTCGTTGAGTTCATGCAACGTGTGCATATAGTCCACAAGGAGTGTGTTAACAAAGTCAATTTCGACTCAAAAGATGAGAAGAGATAACGTGAAACTTCTATTTGCAAGGAGTGCAAAGGGAATGCTGCAAGGTGTGCACAGTCGCCACAACAAACTAAGTCTTGTGTGAGAATATGTTGTAAATATTGACATAGTCGGTTTCGACTCAGAAGCTCAGAAGAGATAGTGTGAACTTTCCATTTGCAAGGAGTGAAAAGGGAATGTTGCAAGGCATGAATCGTCGCCAGCAAGAAGCTAAGTCTTGTGTAATAATATGTTGCAAGGAGTGCAAAGATCCATAATTCCACTAAGTGTCGAAGTAACCCCCTAAGGAGTCAAAGGGTTTGAGAGAGAAATATCAAGAGAGATAGCGGGAGAAATATTGAAGGGAAACGAATTTATGAAGGCTTCACGAGTCATCAACTAAGATCCATTCAAGAGGGAGCAAGATCATTATGGATCGTCGGATTTGGGAAAAGTACATGAGATTTAAGTATTTGTGTGCACATATGAGCGAAGATTCATCGAAGTCCCAAAAAGGATAGGGATCATCCATCATCCAAAGGGATAGGTGGTGAAATATATACAACTTTGGAAGTTTGTAGACAGGGAGAGAGAAGAATCACCGAAGATCCAAAGTAGATCCTGTTCATTGGCTGCCAAGGGGTTACGTGTCAACATATCTGAGACTTTGGGGGAAGGTCACTTTGAGGATTTCAGTGAGGATTTGAAACTCATGAAGCCTAAAGAGCCGAAGTGAACCACAACTGTCTATTTGTGAGGGACACATGTTGACAGATCATCATCTTCAGGAAAAATCACTCCGGGAGAAAGCGAAGACTGAGAATTGAAACTCCCGAAGCCTGAAGGACCAAAGTGAACCTCAGTCGTCAATCTGTGAGGGACACATGTCAACAGATCGTTGTCTTCAGGTAAAGGCACTTCAAAAGAAATAAAAGATGGAGAATTGAAACTCCCAAAGCCTGAAGAGCTGAAGTGAACCACAACCATTGATCTGTGAGGGACACATGCCGATAGACTGTCGTCTTCAGATGAAAGCACTGTGAGAGAAAGAAAAGACTGAGAGTTCAGACTCCTGAAGCCCGAAGAGAAAAGTGAACCAAAACCATCGATATGTGAGGGACACGTGTCAATAGATCGTCGACTTCGGTTGGAAGTGTTGTGGAGGAAGAAAGAGTTGAGAGTTGAAACTACCGAATCCTGAAGGGAGAAATCAATCGTAGCCGTCAGTTTGGAAAGAGGGCATGCATCGATAGATCGTGGAGATCTAGGAGTGCATGCAAAAGGAGGAAAAGGTTCGTTCATTGATAGTTGACCAAGGCAGAGAGAGGACAGATCTCAACCATCAATCTAGAGGCAACGCTCGAGATCACAATATCGACGGTCACACTTAACTACAAGGAAATAATGTGACTGGGTTTTAAAATTCTTAGAGTGGGATGCAATTGAAACCATGGTATTGCAAAAGGGATACATGGTCGCTGATAGTGAATTGTGGGGAGAAAATTGGTGTAGCCCCAAACCACTCTAGACTGTCGTGAAATCACGTGATTATGTGAGGACATAGCCCGAGGTCACATGTGGGAGAGGGATAATGGAAGAAGAGCTAGCGCCTGAAATTTGATAGTTCAACAACGCGAAGGAAGAGGTTGCAGGTGTCATAGAACCTACACCAAAAGAATGAAAGGGACCATGTTTAGTCACAAGTGATACCATTAAGGTTTCAGAGAGCCGATTCAGCTCGGGGAATCGAAGATCCTTGACCGAGAGGTCCCACAGCCCCGAGGGAGAGTAGGACGGGTCTGCATCAATCCCCCCTCTCTTTCTTTCTCTTCCCTACCTCTCACACTCACCACGAGGGTAGGAACACGAGTGTGGTTTGTGCATAATGACCATAAATCGCGCTCGGGGCCTCTTTAAAAATTTTATCAGTAGGAACATGTGCACGTCCTTAAAAATGCACACACATTCTTAAGAATGTGCACATGTTCTTTCCACTAAACCTACGTGGCAAGACTCGTGGAGGTTTGGCCACCTCCAAACCTAAGGGTTTAGGAACTGCTACATGGCTTGCCACTTTTTTGGCCATGAACTTTGTGCACTTACTCCTATATATATATATATAGATAGATATTATTACACGTCTCCCTAATACTAAACAACACACCATTCAAATTTTAAACCATCAAATCCTTTGGGGTGAAAACTATTTTTATAGTACGAAACTTGAGTAAAGGTTTGCACCTCAAAGGATTTAATACTTGTAGATACATGATAGATCTCTTAATATGGATCTACCCTATTTCTGAAGACACACACACACACACACACACACACACACACATATATATATATATGGGTGTGGCGACACATACCCTTGCAGTTACATTCAGAGGTTCTCTAGCATGGCTTTTCTTATGCCTAGAAATGCTTGAGAACTCTCCTCATTAAATATGGAAGTCTGTGAGGTGCTCCATGATATTTGTAAACCCATTTATCCTTTTGGATGAACAATCAAGGAATATCATTTCCCCCATCTCTCTGTTGTTCTATGTGTGTAATGTGATTATTATTCTTTGTTTGATTAACTTGTGTGTTGCAGGATTCCCTATCCCTACAAGTGGTATCAAAGCACAAGATTGTTGTGAGTCAAGGAGAAGGGTGCAAAGAAGGAGAGTCATGAAACACATGAGAAAAGGAGAAAGCTCCATGGTGAAGAGAAGGTCGTTTTGGTTACTCTAGAGATTTGTCTTGGTGGAGAAGGATTGGAATGGTTGAATATTGTGATTTCTGAGGAAGATAAATCTCCAGTAACTTTAGAAGACAACGCAATTGAACCATCGTTATCTTGGATCGATAATTGAGATGAACTAAAGTTCAAGTTTTATTACCTCGATCTGAATTCGAAGCAACCCTACATGGGAAGTGATAGTGAGTGATCTAAGAAACACACCAGTACTTATTCAAGACCTGTTATCATCTCAACAACCAAGAGGCCACTGAAAATGTGCAAGGATGTCAAAACATTCGCATATAAGGTGTCCTAACATCCATCTTCCAAGTAAAACAATTTATCAAGCCTCCAGAAAGATATTGTTCACACCATGTTCTATTTTAGTCGTTGGGGGACCTCCTAAAAGTCACTTGTGAATGCTTATATGGAGCTCCCAGGGATGGGAAGAATTTGGTAATATTGGATGCATGAGTGTGGATGAAGAGCACTTGGACATAGGTGGCAATGATGTTGTGGGCTTGAGAGAGGACGAGGCAGTGGGGTGAAAAGGAGGATGGGATGAAAGAGTGGGATAATTATGTCACTCTGGCTATGTTGGTGGGGGGTCTTGTGGAGACCATCATAAGGTTGGAATCCCTATTTAGGGATATGTGATAAGTTCCTTATCTGGGGCCTCCATGCTCAGGGTAGAGCTGAAAGATAGAAAATCACATTATGGTTGTGGTGAACATGGGAGGTCTCAGCAAGGGCCTGGTGTTTGCAGAAAAAGATGGGATAGATGTGTCCAAGTACTTGTCGACAGTTTCCCAGGGAGCATCCAGGTTGAATTATAGGGTCCTAACCTCTGTAAACCCTCATGTAGGTAGAATAATATAGTCTCCATGTAATAAAGGTTGATATTAATAAATAAGGCCTAGGAATAAGGAGAATGATTCAAATGTAAGAAGTCCTAAAAGAAGTTTCTACTTCTAGAAATATCTTCCTCTAGATTGTTCTTTTGGGTAGATAGATTTAGTATAAATAGGAGTTGAGGGCATGAGAAATCTTTATCTTGAGAATTATTGTAATAGAGCTCTTCTCCGCTGGAGGTTGGCCCTGAAAGAGGCAAGAAAACATTTCTTCTATTTGAATAAAGGTATCATTTTGATGTGCTAATTCTCTATTATTTTTTTTCTATTGGAAATTTCTATGATATTCGTGTTTATGTTCAATATAACATAACCAGGTTCTTAACAAGTGGTATCCGAGCACTTTCCTGGGAAGAAATTGTGGGTAAATTTATTTCAAGGTAGAAACATATCTCGACGTCTTTAAGCTACAATGATTTTTCATTCAGTGCATCAATCCACGATCCGGGAAGCATACACGTAGGAAATATAAGAGGTTTTTAAGCTCAAATTGTTGGAAACCCTTGTCACCCCTATTGGTACCCCTTTAAGTAATAGTGCATTAGAAAACACCTATATACAGAATGTCCTAGGTATCTTAAAACTTGGTGTAGACCAACCAATCGGTCACCCAACTTCTATAGTGCCACCAAGAACAACACTTGAGAAGATACTCTATAGTGCCTAGCTAATCAGGTAGTATGGCTAAGGGTACAATCTAGCCTCCTTAGTTTGTTCCTTGAGATATTGGGTCGAGTACTACTATTCAGCCCCACATGTATATCAAAGAGTTATAGCACATGGAAAACCCTTGTCTGTAGGAACCCTGAAAAATACCCTAACCCTTGGGACGAAAATAGAAAAAACAAGAGGCAAACAAGATCTATTTTCGTGTAACCTTGCCTCTTGCATTTTGTTTGTGAAATTACTACACATTTCTTCCTGTTAAAAATTTGGGCATTTCTCCACTACAGTATTATTTAGATCGTAGTATAACTACCCATGAGTAAAATAAATAAATAAATAAACTTGGGGCCTAAACACACCCTTATTTGAGATTTATCTCATTGGATTCCTCTTTCCGTGCTAATCATAGTGATACCCAACATTTTTCATCCTTTTTTTTGTGGTCTTGACCCCCTTATTTAGGACCTATCCCATTGGATTCCCCTTTTCACCTTGATTGTTGTAATACCCTTCTCTTGTAACCCATTTTCTGTGTGGACCCACCCACCCCCTTCCTATACCCCATTTCACCATTCCCACACCCACAACCAAGATCTTGAAGCCCACCTCAATACATTGTCATCTGATTTCTCCACACCCCAGAAGGAATTGCGATAACTCAATGCCAATATTTCCACCGTCAAATCCTCCATGAATTCCACTATAGACTCCAAAATGGAAGCCCTGAAACATGACATGGAAATATAGCTTGAATCCTTTGCGATCCATCTCTTATCCAAACTAAATATCCCTGGAGGCTTTCCCTCAACTAACCAGCCTTTACACCCCAAAGGTGATACTTCCTCCCACTTCCCATACTTTTCAATACAATCACTTTCAATGTGACCAAGGCCTTCCTAGAGTGGATGTGAACAAATTGGATGGCTCATACCCCATGATTTTGGTCACCCAAATAGAAAACTACTTCTCTTTGCACGCCATTATAGATGAGTTGGCCAAACTTCATTATGGTTTTATCCATTTGGATCCTAAATGTTGGAAATGGTGGTAATGATGTAAAAATGAATTCCAAGGGTACATGTCTTGGACACAGTTTGTTCTATAGATTTATGACCACTTTGGCACTAACACCCATCATTTAGGTTGTTTGACCAAGTTGAAACAAATTGGCCCCATGGAAGAGTTTATAACTTCCTTTGAGAAATTAATTTTCAGAATGGAGGGCATGATAGATGTTTTTTCTAGGAAATTATTTATTAGTGGCATCAATGATGAAATATGTGCCCATGTCCTCGAGGCTCACCCACAAACTTGGTTAGAATCTACTAAAAGGGCCAAGGAAGAAAAACAAGTAGTCTCATCCCAAACTAGAAAAAACCCTTTATTCCTCGCCCTAAACCCACCCTTCCGACCCCTCCCGCCACTCTCCTCAAGCTACAAAAATTGACTCAGAAATAAATGGTTGAAAACCAACTTAAGGGTCTTTGTTATAATTGTGATGACAAGTATTTTCCAAGGAACATGTGTAAGGAAAATACTATTTTTATGGATATGATTGAGGATGCTTCTACAGAAGAGGCCGACGTTTCTTATGTACTTGAGCTATCCCCACTAGCTGATCTTAATCCTTCCTATGATCCACCAGAAGTTGAACCACTGATTTCCATAAATTCACTCACTTGTTTCTCTACACCCCAAACCCTCATGTTAATTGGTTTCATTAAGAACCATAAAGTCATCATTCTCATTGGTAGTGACAACACCCATCATTTTATTCATCGCTACATTTCCCAATAAGTCAATTTCTATATTCGTCTAGTTAATAATTTCCAAATCATGATTTCTAATGGGGGTTCCGTGAAATGTGGAGGGCGTTGTGAAAATGTGCACCTACAAATTGGTCATTACCATGTGAAATATCATATTTTTGTTATTGACATGAGTAGTTGTGACATTGTACTTGGTGTTGAATGGTTACACACTCTCATCCCTATCACCATGAATTTCCATAAATTAACCATGCAATACCAGTAGGAGGGCCAACAACACTAGTTCCAAGGCATCACAACAGGGTCACCAAAGATCATCAATTCCCACCGAATGGAAATCATCCTAAGAAAAGGTCATTATGGTATTATTTACCAAGTTCATTCCATTCAGGCGGTTGAGACACCCTCTGTCCATTTCTGACATCCAATCTATCCTCTCCCAACTCCAAGCTGTGTTTCAAACACCCTAGGGACATCCCTCTTCTCGAGTTGTCCATGATCATTCCATTCCTCTAGTTTTGGGCATTCTTCCTCCAAATTCTCTCCTTTATCATCATCCCTTCGCCCAAAATAATGAAATTGAGAATATTGTTCAAGAATTGATATAAGTTGGTGTTATTTATCCCAATATGAGCCCCTATTCTTATCCAATTGTAATGGTACTCAAGAAAAAAGGTACTTGGCACACGTGTCCTGATTTTCTCACCCTCAACAAACTCACAATCAAAGAAAAATTTCTCATTCCTACCATTGATGACATTTTGGATGAATTAAGTGGTGCTCATTATTTTACCAAACTTGATCTCCAATCTGGCTACCACCATATTTGTATGAAAGAAGAAGACATTCCCAAGACTCCATTATGAACTCATGAGGGTCACTATGAGTTCTTGGTTATGCCATTTGGCCTCTGTAATTCTCCCTCCACTTTTCAAAGTGTCATGAATCATGTATTTCATCCTTTCCTCCATCATTTTGTCCTAGTTTTCTTTGATGATATCCTCATCTATAGAAAAAAAATTCAAGCCCATCTTGCCCATGTGGATCAAGTTCTACAACTACTATCTCAGCACAAACTTTTTCTTAAGGAGTCTAAATGTTCTTTTGGATCTGTTAAGGTCAATTCCCACTTCCAACATTTTCCTCCCCTTTCCTGTTTTCCCAAATTCTTTTCTCCCTTTATTTTCCCTCTTCTATACTTACATGTTTTACCCTTTTCTTTTTTCCCTTCTACTATCCCTTTGTAGTTCTAAACTTAGTCACATTTTTTTAGACGATGAGTTTTGGGTTGGAGGACTTACAGTTTCTCACCTCGATATATAACTTCACATCATGATTCTAATCGACCATCATAGTATTCCATACTTAGTCTATTTTACAATCGTGGGTTCCCATGTTGGCGAGATCGAACTCTCATGCTCCCATGTTCTGTGATATACATATTGCACCAAAACAATTTTTTATCTACATTTTGATCCCCATGCTCCCCGAAATTCCAAGTCTCATTCCTCCTACGACGAGTCGATCTGACCACTGCTCCATTCTATACTTGGCCAATTTCACACCTTATATGGTTGTGGACTCGCGGGTTCGCGGGTTCCTGGGTTCACAAAAGTCTCAAATAAAATTTCACTCTCGTTCATCCCCGCCACCCTTGTGCCCTTCCCAATCCACATTTACTATGATTTGAATGCTAATAACTTAACATACAACTTTGAAAGGATTGTCATTAATAAGCAAAAGGCTCAAGGAGATATCCTATTAAAATGTATTAAAACAAGATTTACGGAGGATTGTACTATCCCCCTCCAACATTCATTTTAAACATTATCTGGAGCAAGGGAACATTCTTGTAAACTTATGGCAGCAACTTGATAACAATTATGTGGAGATACATAGAATATTTTTGGGTGCGAGGACTAGAGTTTTTAGTGGTCCAAATCATATTCCTACTACTCATCCCTTTCTTCCTAGAAGGAAGTAATCTGGATGTCTGGAATTTCATGCACAAGTTGTGTCCCAAAAGTATTTGACTATAAGGAGCTGGTCACTTGGTGTGTCGAGATATATATTCTAAGCCATCGAACTATTCAGTTGTGGGACCATTCCCCTGTCTCTCTATCGCCTTAGGTATTCCGTAATATGTTGAGACTTCTCGAGCCAACACTTACCTTCAAGGGAGAATACTACAGGGAGTTCTTAAAGAAGCATGAAAATGGATTGGAACTCTTAATTGAATTCATATATAACCCAGTGGCCATCCTCAAGGACATCACGAGATTGCAGGTTGGATCATTTAAAAATTCTTTCCAAGAAATTGCATGGATTTTCATGAGGATAACAGGAAAAGAAACTACAGCTAGCATCTCCTGGATGATTCTTTACATTCTATATTTTACGGTCAAAGAATATGCCATCTTTGATTGGGGTAAGTTTATTTCCATTGAAATCTCTTCCCAATTATTGCAATACAAGAGGGAGAAGAAATTATTTATGTCATCTTATTTGGTTTTCACGATAGTGCATTGCTATCAATTCCCAAGATTATCTATTTGTAAGAAGGTAAACTACGAATTAGACCTAGTAACCTTCTGGTATCAAACATTATGGAGGCACAAGGCCTCCCAACATTTTTATGAACTTTTTAATGATTTTGTCTGAGTTTTTAAAGGATTGTTGTTTGGAAAGGACACTCCTTGGAGGTCTGACTAGGAGAGTAAATTATTATATAGGAAGGGGGCACTTGAAAAAATGGATAATTATAATGTTATAAGGATTTTTGGTTCCAAGGAAAATCCTTCCTTCCTTCCATGCCACATATCTAACAAAATGTTTGTTGTTGAAATAGCAAGGTAGTACAACTTTTGGTTGCATTTTTTCCATGAAAAGAGAAAAAAGAAATTCATACCTCTGACTTGGAAAGTTGGGGACTTCATATTCATAAATATGAACAATATTTATGAATTCGTGGGACCACTTCCACAACCTAAATCTAAAATATGCTGAAAGAGTAAAAGAGTTCGACCCTAGCAGAATTTTTGTAGAAAATATATTAGTTGTTGGTTTTAGCAATTCTTTAATTAATTTTATTATGAATTAATATGAAGATAATTTCTCAGGCACTCCCTCTCGTGACACTGGTGACATAGAAACAATACTCAGCATGAATGATTCGTACAAGGAGAGAAGAAAAGTTCTAGGTGAGAAAAGTGCCCAATCCTTGGTTGTCACTCCAAAGAGTACAACATCTCAGAGTAGTACTCCAACGACCCACCAAATTAAGAAAGTAACTCACAGTTCTTCAGGAAGAGGAGGAGATAAGAACCCTCCTTTAGGAAAAATTGAAATCTCCCACAAGCTTCCCTTGAGGAAGAAAATAAAAAACATTGTGCAAGAAGAGGAGGGACTTCGAGGTGAAAGAGACATCAACGACCTCTCCCTTGACGATATGGAACTCAAAATTGACATCGAAAATTTTTTCCCCAACATCGACCAGATAGAGAACATTTCTCATGAAAATCCTCATATGGAAATAATTGAGAGTGAGACCTTCAATGAAGAAGAGTCTTTTGTATTTCAAAGCGTTGTTTTTGACAGCGAGTCCAAAATTTTTATTATTGAGAAAAGAGATGTAAATAATAAAAAGGGGAAATATCGTTCAAAGATTAACTTATGGAAAATGAGGCTTTCCAAAATTTCCCAAATTCACTGAGAAACTGGAGATTCTCTAGATAATTCTATTGGAGGCCTTGAAGCAAAGAATGTTAGGTTAAAGGAACGAATCAAAGAATTGGAGGAAACTTTAATGCCTCTTCCATTACTTGCTAGTCCTTTAGCAATGATCGAGCCTACCACACCTGCAACAAAATTAAAAGGATCGGCAAGCATTCTCACATCAGCTAGGGGCTATGTGGAGAATAATATCAAGAAAATAATGGAATTAACTACAGAGGCTTGGGATATGTCAAAGAGAATGGTCTCTTTTGGAATGAGATAACATGCCTTTCATGAATATTTACAAGCAGATTTGAAAAATGAAGAAGGTTTTTACCTCGACGCGGTTGTACCCTTTGGTTTTAAAGTTACCAATATGACAGAGTTGAGAAGAAGAGAGGAGGATCTCCCTTCTCCAAACCAGATAAAACAACTAAACACATGCTGGAAGGAAAAGGTTAAGCACATGAATATTATTGTCCAAGCATGTAAACAGGCCATAACTAGAAGTGAAGAATTATTCAAAAATATGATTGAGATATACCTAACTAGGAGCACCAATGAGGTCCAAGACCCCAAATTGATACTCAAATTATTTTTCTTAGCGAAGAAAGAGTTTGGCGAACAAGTTGAGATCTTTAAAGGGTTATCATTTGAAAAATTCTATGGCATTCTTGAATATAGTGAAGATGATGTGGAAAACTGGCTAGTCGACTATTCGATAAAAAATCAAGATATTGAAGAATCTTTGCAGAATATTTCTATTGATCTAAGGGACTTGGAAGGCGAGATATTCAATATAAAAATTTGGCATGAAATCAACATGGTGCCAATGAGGAGCGACATCGAGGAGTGGTTTAAAAAGGTTGTTGACAAACATACCGATGAAGGGCAAAGGATGGTTGAGACAGTTCCTGTAACTGCTGATGAAATTGATAAAAGGACATCAGCGAGAAAGTGAAAAATATGAGATACCATCATAGTAAGTATATATTGATCATATCTTTATGTCTTTATCAAGATCTTCATCCAATTACTCCACCTCTTTAAATAGAAAGGTTTAACCGAAGACTGATAATTTCATTTTTCTTCTTACCAGGTCGTGTTGTCTTCTTCCACCCACTTTCTTCTTTCTACTACTTCATTCTTATACATATTTTATTTATGGTCCGTGGGAGCCCCAATACCAGTGATTATGACAAACACATTTAAATTTCAAAGAATATGTATTGAACTATATATTTTTTAGAAATTCCAAGAGAGCTATTTTGGGAACAATCTCGACCATACTTTGTAACCTTGTTTTTCTAAATATAAAGTATTTGAGGTTGATCTATTGTTATCTTCATTTGAGATGCCCATGTATCACTTTGTCAAATTTCTCTTATGCATGCACATCATTTTGTTTTATTTTTTTTTTTTTTTTTGTTTATTTGCTTTAAATGTATGAATGTATGTGTTTCCTGGTCCATTCTCAGGAACTTTCCTTAAAAACAAAATAAAAAACATTTTCATTTCCTTATATATATATATTTTTTCTCAATCAAATTCTATAAATGTTGCACATTTTAAAAATATCGAACAGAGGAGTACCACCTCTATAAAAACACAGGGGGATTTGTATCCTTGTGAGGTTGTCGTTTCGTTCCTAACAAATTCAAGCCTCAATAGGAGCCTATGAAGTTTATTACCTAGAACATATTGCTGGAAAGGATGGTCTTAGGGTGGATCCGAAGAAAATTGAAGCTATGTAGGATTGGCTGCGCTAGAAAACTTTTAAAATTCTGTGTGGCTTCTTGGGTTTGACGAGCTATTATCACAAGTTTGTTCAGAACTATGGAAAAATTGCAGCTCCCCTCACAACGCTCCTTAAAAATAATTCTTTCAGTTGGACTCCAACAACAGACCGTTCCTTCTAAGCCTTGAAAGAAACTATGTGCACTACTCTTGTCCTGGCTCTCCCTGACTTCAACAAGACCTTTGTACTGGAGTGTTATGCCTCAAGGAAAGGCATTGGGGTTGTGCTCATGCAAGATGGTTGAAATTTGAATTTCACCAAAAAACAATTATCCAAGCGCAATTTGGGCCAATCCTCCTTTGAAAAGGAAATATTGGTTATTATGCACACTATGGATCTTTGGAATCCTTATCTCTTGGGGAAATGCTTCCAAATTAAAATTGATCATCAAAGACTCAAGTATTTTTTGGAACAAAGAATTTCTTCCCCGAAGAAAAAAAAATGGGTAACCAAGTTGTTTAGATATGATTATGAGATCATCTACAAAAAGGAAAAGAAAACGTGTTGGTTGATGCCCTTTCCAGGAAATATGAAGAAGATGGGTCCCTTTTTTCCCTATATTTCATTGTCGCAGATTGGCTTTAGGAGGTTCACTAACAATGGTTACAAGATCCCAAACTTTCAAAACTGATACAAACACTGCAACATGATCTAAAAGCTTCTCCAGGGTACTCGTGGAACCATGACAAGATTTGTTCTAAAGGTTTCATGTATTTACACAAACATTCGAACCTTAAATCCACCATGCTCTCTAAGTTTCATGCTTCACCTACAGATGGGCATTTCAGTTTTACCAAAATCTATGAATGGGTCAAATGTTTTTTTGTTTCCTTTTCTAGGACGGTATGAAATAGGAAGTTCACACCTTCGTGGTTGAATCTGATACCTGTCAACGCAATAAGGGAGATACAATCAAAGATCTAGGAACACTCCAACCGCTTCCGATTCCACCTACTATTTGGAGAGATATTTCTATGGACTTCATTGTTGGCTTACCTAAATCAAGAAATAAGTCAGTCATCATGGTAGTTGTAGATCATCTTTCCAAATATGCTCATTTCCATTCTCTTCAACACCCATTCACAACATCCACTATGGCTCAATTTTTTATGGATAATATCTTCAAACTTGATGGCATGCCTAATTCTATTGTTTCTTACCATGATCCAACTTTCACCAGCACTTTTTGGCAATAATTTTTCCAAATCCAGGTAACCCAGTTGCATATCAACACTGCATATCATCCTCAAACTGATGGACAAACTGAAGCGGTCAACATGCATTTGGAAACCTATTTGAGGTGTTTTTCATATGGCAAACAAAATTAGTGGGTTCAATGGTTACCCTTCATTGAATGGCGGTAAAACTCCTCTTACCATGTCGCCACTCACATGAATCCTTTTAAAGAAGTCTATGTACAAAAGACACCCTCAATTCTATCATGCATGCTCGGTATCTCTAAGGCTTAGGAGGTGGATCAAACTCTTACAGTCTGCATGACCATTCTTTGTACTCTAAAATAAAATTTAGTACTGCCTCAAAATAGTATGAAACAACAAGTCGATCATGGTCGTTCTAAACATGAATTTTCTGAACAAGACCATGGGTTTCTTCATCTACAAACTTATAACAAGACTTCACTCAAAGCCCAACATTTTCAGAAGCTTTCCCCCAAATTTTATGGTCCTTATTTTATTCTCAAGAGAGTGGGGTCAGTGACCTGCTAGTTAGAGTTTCCTAGTCACACTAAGCTCCATCCTATTTTTCATGTTTTTTTCTTAAATAAGGTGCTTGACACTCGGTGCCATACTCAAACTGGTCTACCTAAGTTGGATGAAGAAGGTCCATTTGGTTGTAGCCACAAGAATTCTTGGACCAGTGTAATAATTGTTAGAAAAATAGGACCGCGGAGCAATAAAATAAAACAAATGTGGAAACAAAACACAAAAGATACAAAATACAAGAGAGACACAGATTTACATGGTTCACCCAGTGTGGGGTACATCCACCAGGGAAATTGCTAGGTCCTTCCTTTATTATTATACAGCAAATGAAGGGATACAACCTACAACAAAACCCATTTTAACTTCCTCTTCTTTCTCTCACGGTCTCCTCTCTCAGAATACAATAATCGCCATAATGCATAGTTGTAATACATTTCCCTCATAATAGAGGGTTTCCTTCTAGGGAAAAAAACCCTAACATAATTTCTACCATTAGATCTGCGACCTTATAATGAACGGTCCAGATTTACAATGAAATTACAATATACATTTACAAGACAATTTTTCCTTCAGGGGCTTCACCCCTGAACCCCCATCGGGGGACGCTGTCCCCGAACCCCCGCTGGGGGCCCGCTTGCCCCTAAACCACCCATCCAGGGGGATATCCCCCCCAGACCCCACAGAGGGGGTACCCCCCCTCTGCACTCCCCCGCGTGGAAAAGTGTACATACTTCTGGGGTGTAAAGTATTCATGGGGTATAAACATGGTTGAAAGCAAGGACCTCTTAATTAGGAACCTAATCAGGCTCCACAACCAACAATATCCCACTTGGAGACTGATCTCAACAACTCCACCACTGTTGTATATGTTGGGCTCTGAACCTTCTTGGACCTGAAAAATTTCTCATCTTCATCTTCATTCTTGAAGACCAACTGAAACTGAGCAGGAACTCGGTTTCTCTCTGGTTACTCCCTTTGTTAACATGTCTGCGGGATTTTGGCTAGTGTGTATCTTTTCCAACTTCAAATTTCCATCTTCCAAGGTGGATTGTATGAAGTGGTACCTCAACTGTATATTCTTAGTCTTTGAATGGAAGGCTGAGTTCTTTGCAATATGAATTGCACTCTCACTGTCACAATACAACTTGCTATTATCCTACTTCTTTCCCAATTCCACCATAAACCTTTGTAACCAAATCATCTCTTTACTAGCCTCTGTAGCAACAACATACTCTTCCTATGTTGTTGAAAGTGCAACAACCTTTTACAGTTTCGAAATCCAACTTATTGTTGTTCCATCTATAGTAAAAACATACCCTGTGGTGCTCCTCCTACTGTCTTTATCACCTGCCATATCTGAATTAACATATCCCGGTAGAAAAGTGTCTGAACCTTCAAAACATAATGCATGAGTAGTAGTACCTCTCAAATACCTGAGAATCCATTTTATTGCCTCCCAATGTTATTTTCTTGGATTGTTCATATACCTGCTCACAACTCTCACTACATGTGCAATATCTGGTCTTGTGAAAACCATTGCATACATCAAGTTGCCAACTGCTGATGAATAAGGGAACCTGGACATGTATTCTATCTCCTCCTGTGTCTTGCGACACATTTCCTTATTTAATTTGAAATGGCTGGCCAAAGGTGTACTAACTGGTTTTGCATTCTGCATTCTAATTAACCTCTCCAACACCTTCTCTGTGTACTCACCTTGAGACAATGTCAATTTGTGATTTTTTCTATCTCTTGTTATTCTCATGCCAAGGATTTTCTTTGTAGCACCCAAATCCTTCATCGCAAATGAATTGGCTAATTTCTTCTTGAGCATA
>ML780133.1:583431-678026 GCA_009831015.1 Picea engelmannii | reverse complement strand
AATAGTCCACTTAGCACTCATTGCATCGGGTGATGCTCACAGGGGTGAAGAAATGGGATTGAAGCCAATGAAATGAATCGCATAGCATCAATCATCACTTCCGAGGCTTGCACCCGGTAACCAGGACTTCCCAGGTGGTCACCCATCCCAAGACGCCTCTGGCTCAAGCGCGCTTAACTGTGGAGTTTTCCCCACAATCAAGCCCACTTAGCTTGCTACCCCATTTGCAAAACCTAAGCAAGTATTGTGCCTTATGAACTACCCAGTTAGAGCTCCCTTGACTCTTATTATGAAAATAATATCTAATATGTTGCACTGCGGAAGCCCCTATATACTTAAATCTTTTGATTTTTTATCTTCAAGTTGAATTTGCAAGATATTGGAAAACATATTTTTGAAGAGTTTATTGTTTTCAACCTAAATCAATTACACATATCATTGCTAAGGTAGATAAGTCCAATTTTAGAGTAAATTTACAATTAAATCAATTATACATATCATTGCTAAGGTAGACAAGTCCAATGTTAGAGTAAATTTGCATCTTGCACTGTGTAATCCATAATCCTAATAGTAAAATAATAAGATAATTCCAAGAAATGGAGCGCTATAAACTGGTAGTCTACTTGGGAAGTGCACTCATATTGGAAATATGCCACTACCTAATACATGTAGCTTATTACAATTGACTCGCAACCATGATGATGAAGAACACTATATGTATGTATGCATATCTATCTAAATAAATTGTATGATTGAATGCATGGATTTTGAGGAATGAAAACCATAATATCCCTTCAAAGTCATATCTATCTCCAATTAATTTTTTTTTGTGCTACATCAGCTGATCGATTGAATATGTAACTCTTGATTTGGGAAAATATGCTCCCAGAACAACTTTTTGGGAAAATATGCTCCCGGAACAACATTCCAGAATTGATAATGGACAAATTGGTCAACCAACAAAGTGGTCAAGTCATGTAATATAATCAGAATACATTGCATACCTTAGTTATAGTATATGTAACCATTCAATAAAAAATCTATAGGGAGTAGGGGGAAGAGATAGAAGTCTAATAACCTATAAGAATTTCAAAAATTTTCTGATGGAAAAAAACTAAACATATTTTTCAAAGTATTTATTAGTAACATTATTATTAATACTTTGACATTTTTTTACTTGAAAATAATAAATATGAATGAAAATGAGAAATTTTACTGGTGAATTGTAGCTATATGTAGTCTGTAATTTGACATGGAACACAATTGTAGGTTTAGGTAACAATATTTGCAAAGTTCAAGCAACAGTTTCATCCCACCAAGGATGTATCTATATGTAATTTGTAGCTTGGTCCTCGAACTCAATTGAAAATATACAAGGGGATGAATAATGCTAATGGTAGAGAAAGGCAATAGGAAGGAAATGTCTAGCTATGGATGAACAAATAATTGAATGGAATGCCCAACTTTGCATCTATGGAAGGTGGTGAATAACAAAGCACACCTATGGAAGGCGATATAAGACTTTGGACAAACACACATCTCCATGATTTACTATAGATAAGAGACATATGAAAATAGAGAAGGAAGCAAGAGTTTCTAGAAGAAAACTAATCATCTGTTAGATTAGTCTGTTTAAGGACCTAACAGAGGTGATGCTCAAGACATTAGCCAATACAAAAAATTTCAAGTAAAATGATCATTTGTCAAACTAGTTATATTACTTCATTTAAAGACCTCACAAAGAGCTTCAATAAAGTTATAATTAAAACTTAAAACTTATGTTATTTAAGAATGAAAAATTTGAAGTGTGTCATAACTCGACAATAAGACTCTGAACTTGCTAGCCAATAACTCGAAAAATTTGTGTTATTGTTTCATTCACAGGTCGTCTACAAACAGAACCCGACCTTTGTCTCCCCTTCATAATTAGTTGTGTGTATGTTATTGTTTCACTCACACGTCATCTACAAACAGAATCTGGTATTTATTTTAATAATACTATATTGTAGTTGTTTTCATGTTAGGTGGAGGTGTCATTTTCAACATGTGATATAACTAACTTACCTGAAAATAAGGTGCATCAATTACTGCGATTTAGGTCAAAAACATAAATTCCATGTCTTCCCAATAATTTATAAAACAATTTAGATTGATTCATTGGTCTTATTATGTCAACCATCTATTTCTTGACTTTATACACCAATATTGAACCTTAAGGCATGCCACTACTCCAAAAAAGATGTATATGGTTGAGATAGGTCTACAATCCACACTAAACAAAGCCTATCTTCCATCCTTTTTGTGTGTGTTGGAGTTTACTATCGAAGTTGAGTTCATAAGGGTTTGGGCCAAGTTGAAGTTGCATTAGAACCAACCTTACTTATTTCTTTCTGATCTGTAAAAGGGGGACTTATATCCCACACACTTCATCAACATGGATCCTTTGCAAAATTCTCTTACGAGCTCTATTATTAGGCTTGTACAGAGTTCTTTGTCTTCATAAAGTCCAATAAGCCTCTATTTCTCTACCCTCTACAAGGAGCTTTATATTATTCTTCTATGTTGGATACAATGTATGTTCTTTGTGCAACCTCTGCATTAGACGATTGGTTGGAACCTTCTCTATGTAACCTCTTCTTCTTATCAAAAGTTGTTCTTCATTCTTGAAATGAGAAACAATATTTCCTTATTCTCAAAACTTGAAAGTTTCTTAAGATTTGGGTTGCTTCAATACAAACCTAATGCATTTCTAGGGCAGTGATTCATAGTGCTAGTAGCCTCCACCATTATAGAATGTATCATTCTATATGTATTTCCTATTGGTGATGTTTTCTCTCGATTCATCTTTCCAAGCAAGATTTTTCTTGAAACATACAACCCTTATTATCTAGGAAAATTTGACAATACCTTGAGAGCTACCATTGTATTGATGGATTCCATGCATTATAGTAAATCATTTAGGGTTAGGTGCTATGTTTTAAATTATTCTCCCAATGATGTTCACTTCAACACTTATGCTCCATCCTTCACAACTCACAAAAATGTGAATTTCATGAATTAGAGACTACTTGCACTGGAAACAACAAGCACTAAAAGAGTGAAAGGAATATATGTTGCTAAAGTAACAATGTTTCCCTTATGGTCACATAATAGCATTGTTATGAATATTCATACATTCCAACAACATTCCACAAGCAAAGATATTAAATACTATAGCATTAAATGTTAAACCAACTCTAGTAACACCCTTTGCACATATGTATCAAATAAGGATGCAGCTATAAATTCAATTAGCAGAATCACAATTCCTCACAACTTCTATATGGATCTTCACCACCATCATCAAACAAGAAATGATGGATTTCTCAAATAAAAAAATTTCTTTTGATAAGCAACAAAGTACCCTTTTAGAATTTTTATTTCCTAAATTTATGGTTATTGCTTGCCATGTAGTTGAGAAGAAGGAGAACATTATATTCTTGGGTGCTTACAAATATCTTATCTAGATTCCAAGCCAATCTTCAGTAAAAATATTAAACCTCATGTGATACCAAGAAAAAGATCTCAAACCATTGCAATGTACAACAGATGTACGACTGCTTACAGTCAATGGATGAAATAAAATGCTCAGCAATGTATAGATTCACCTAGGTAAGGGAAACTATAGTCCAAGAAGGAAATACATTTCCATGGCAAGTGAATTAAGCCACCAATCCATGTAATTAAATAGACTATCGTGGTGATGAAAAATCCAATAGTGAGTAATGGCTTAGAGGGAGAGTGAATTTTCTGTATAGGGAAGTAGAACACTCATCCAACAAGATAATTGGCATCCTAGAGGGTAAGTACGTCTTATGGGGAGATGAAAAACACCAGCTAGCACAAAAAATTAAGCTCAAGGATGAGAAGGTGACCCTGGAAGAGATATAATCTTCCAAATATCTCTTTGAAACCAATTTAGCAACTCCTACAAGTTTGCAATAGCCAAATAATGGTGCCCCTTGATATCCAATCTTAGAAATCAATTAATGGTTGGGAAAAGAGAGCTATTAGGATATCCATTTACTCATAAAATACTACAAGTATGAATGAAAACTCCAAAACTATAGAGATAAATGAAATATTATCTCACTGACGAACACAATGGCCATTAAAATCTTCATAGAAACCATTAAAAATGCACATAGTAGATAAATCAAAACACATAGAGACATTATTTACCCTAGAAACCCAAATGACATGTCCAACTTCGAATGGAGCTCAGTGATTCATTCAAAAATATTTGGTTACAATGATATTCATCATCCTCTCCTCATCCAAAATCCCCTCGAGAATGAGAGTGAAGGAGAAAATAGAGAGATATAGGGGGTAGGGGGTAGGCCAATAGCCATGACCCTCATTTCCCCTTCCTCATATTTCTTTACTATTTTATTTTTTTCTTTTCATTTATTTTTTTCCCTCTCACATTCATTTTTTTAATTCAATTTTACAATTGCATTTATTTACATAGATTTATTAACCTTCATTAACTATTGAATTTGATTCCAGGTACTGAGCCTTACCCATACATTAGTTCAAATCCATTTTATATCACACCTTCCCATTTAGAGGATTTTTTATCTGCAAAATCTCAAGGAAACCAATTTGGATCAATGTTCCTTCTATCTGCTTCTCTGTAATGTGGCTTTGACACACGCTCCTGGTAATATCTCTAACTATAGCTCCTAGAAATATCTCTGACTCTAGTTATGGCTCTGGTTTGTGACTCTAGCTACTGCCTTTGGCTCTATCTTGTGACTTGGGCTACTAGATATAACTCTAGCTCGTGTCTCTGGCTACTATCTCTAGCCTCTAGTTATGGCTCTAGTTCTAGTTGTTGGCTTGTTTATTCCCAGAACAAAGGTATTTTCACTAACTCTCATCCCTAATTAATATCTAGATCCAAACTATGGACTCAAATCTCTCTCTCTCTCTCTCTCTCTCTCTCTCTCTCTCTCTCTCTCTCTGTATTGGAGACTTTCCATATTGTAAGTCATGAATCCAATTGAATTGATGGTATTCTTGTTCTATGTGACCACAACATGTTACCATCATCTAACAACTCCTCAAGGGAAGTGTGGTTGCATTCCTTTGCTAGGATTAGTTGCTTCCCAGCATGGAAACAATTGTTTGGTGCTTCCACATGCTTACAAGCACTCCTAGAGTTCTCCAAACACACACAATGCCATTGATCTCTATGCACCAATATCTAGCATATATTCAATAAGGGGTTCTTCTAATGCAATATTGAAAACAAGAACTAGATTATAGATGCCCTTGGCATCTACTTGTTATCCATGTTGTTTGTGTTGCTATTATGTTTTCTTGGACAACTTTTGCTCCTTGGATTGTATATGTAGGTATCTCTTAATCTTCCTCAATATTCACTCTCCACACTCTTCTCTTTTATATGTGATTTCTAGGGTGAAGATCTGGATGAAGTTGCCAACATCTTTCTTCCCAATAACCACTAAAATTGTATTGGTGGAAACTTTTTTGGATTTGTGGTATGGACTGCTTGATATATTATTATTTTTCTTGTGCCTCTAAATTTTTTGTTGTATAAGAGAAGTATTCTTATCCTTATTATTTTGAAAATAATCATGCATATGGAATATTTCTTGCTTCTCCCAACAATATGTCTCACCATGTAATCTAGGGGAAAGTATGAGAGTGTTACTAGTAGTTCGTTACACAAAGAAACACATATGATACAACACTATATATACAAACACATAGAAATATATGAAAACATACACCAAGTAGTGATATATCCATCAATATGCACTTTATTATGTACAACAACAATGAACTTTTCCTTTGTTACATTCTCTCTCTCTCTCTCTCTCTCTCTCTCTCTCTCTCTCTCTCACACACACACACACCCACACATACATACTTGTGTATATAATTACATGGCAGTTGTAGCTTTATATTTTCCTCCGTCGGTTGACCCAACTGGCTATTTCACTGACTCATATACTCAAATTAGACAATCAAGTGACTTACATTTGGTCAACTGTTAGGACTAGTCGACAAGGTTGACTAGCCCCTACAACATCTCCCCTCTCCTCAATTCCTTGATCTCCTCAAGAAATGTGGAGTGTGTGATTATTGCATTGATAATATTTTTTTATAAGGAAACATTACAATTTTATAAGTGAGAGAGAGAATATTTAGAATGAATGACTTGTTGAGCTCTTCTATGGTTTCCTTTGTTGATCTTGCTAGATTCTTTCAGGATATTTTTGATGCACTTTCAGAAGATTGGAACATATTTTTGTTTGATTGATAAGAAGTATATATATGTTGAACTAAGATCATTTAGTCTGGATCCTTAAAAATACTTTGGTTGGTATAGACTGTGCGCTCTTGGACTGGGGGATTCTTTCTCAAAACTTGGTTTGATCACCACTCTCACTAGATGATTCTAACTACTATGGTGGTTCTATGGATATAAGAATGAATCAATTATTCATATTGAACCCGGTCCCTTGTTGATTGAGAAGGCCAACAACTATGACTCTCCTTTATCATAGATGTATAGGATTCACTCGATGTCTAGATGGTTCCAAGGTACCTTAGATTGAATTGTGTAATGTCTCGTTGATTTTGTGGTATTCCATTGATGATTAAGAGGGGATCTTCTCTCCTTTGCAAAAACAAGTGTATATCCTCATGCTACTGAGAGAACTCAGTCCCTCATTGATGAAATATCCATGCATATTGATCAACTTCCATAGATTTTGATTTGATTCGCATACAAGCAAACTTTGCTTCTAGATGATTTCTTACTCCCTCTCACTACTTTTTTATGGAGTTTTTGGCACATATTTGGGGAGGCTGCTAGTGGAGGGAATTATGCCAACAATGATGGATCTGTGCTAATTGATGTGATTTATTCTCGTGTGATTGCTCAGTCTTGTCACGGTGGAATCCTACTTGACTCCATCTAAAACAAAAAATTTCGTCGATTGGGCTAACAAAATTTATAGTCTATTTCAATAAGGTTGACATGTCCTTTGAATTTTCCTCTTCAACTCTGATGAACTTATATTATACATATACAAAGTTTATACATAGAAATACATAATGAAAAAATTAAAGATAATTGTTGACTATTTTACCCTATTGTTCCTTTGGGATGCACCTGTTCTTCTAACTGCTTTGTATGGCCGACTATTTTGTCTTAGATAATTTCATGCCACTTGTGTAACTCTATGTCCGGATCCAATTCTATCGCTCCTCCGGCTAAATGGGATTCCTATTTTCCTTCTACTACAATTTTTGTGGTTATTTATTGATGACTTGCGGTCAAGAAGTTTGACTCTAACATAGTTGGGTTTAAAAATTGAAACCTATTCCTATATGGTGAAGTAGTACCCAATTGTTGTTGTTGTGCATGATGTTGAGATAGACCCTCAAATGAGGTTTTATAAAAAAATTGGGCCAGCCAATGCAGGTGTTGGGTAAAAACATTCCACTCATCAATTGAATACTAGGCCTCCAAACCCAATGTTTTCATTTGTTTTAAGAAATCCATCTTCTCTCTTATGGGAGCCTCTTTTATTGAGGTCAACTCCAGGTCAAAATTTTCCTCTGTTTCCCATATCTTTTCCATAATTTGGTATATATTGACTAATAGAATTGTCTATCTCAATCTAGGCCTTCTTCCCTTCTCGAAACCACTCTATTTACTATTGTGATAATTGCATCTCTAGTTCTTTCTCTTTTGTAATTTGGGTTGCCAAATCTACCTTTAGTTTTGAATCTGGTATCATGTTATTTGTTTTCATCACATCTTCAATCACTGTCTTCTAAGATCTTAATTTACTGTGGGTGGATGTGAAGTAACATGGCCAGTTACTGACCATGATATTTAGTGCAGGCTGTGAAGTAACATGTCCAGTTAATGACCACGGTGTTTAGTGTGGCCTCCTACTTAGTTACCCCTTCTAGTATTTATCTGATTTCCTTGAATTTCTCATGATCTAATTGAATAATTGTTGCAGTGTGATTGGTAACTAATTGTTGATTAGATTTCATTGTTTGATTGTGCATTTGCTTCATTTCCTTATTGATTTCATATTGATTTCGAACATTTTTCTTGACCACTACCTCGACCAGTCTCTTGAAGGATTCCAAAGGGTTTATTTCCTTGGTCAATTGTTCCATACCAAGTTTTTATTTCACTACTGTGATGTAGTCATACAATGCTTCTTTCTCCTTTTCCTTTCTTTCTAATATTCGATCTCCATCCTTCATTTCCATTTTCCATCTACTTGTTGAATCCTTTGTAAATTTGATGTATAGATAAAATAATTGGGCATTGGATTCTACTGAAGGATCAAAGATCATTTTTGTGGTCTAATCAGAAGAGCCGATTGGTCTAAATGTTGTGAAAGTGGTGATTGAGGATGTGGTTTCCTTCATGTGTATTGTTTTGTTCTTCTTCCTCTTTTTCTCTTTCATTTTTACTTTTTTTGTTCCTCATCTCTATCTTTCCCTAAATATTTATCTTGTTTTTTGTCATATTCTTTTCCAAGTTTTTATTTTCCATCATCCTTTTTGGGGTCTTCCTTACCATTGTTCTCAATATTTCCCTCCTTATCTTTACCAGTGTTATCTTTTGGATCCCCCTTGCCATTATTGTCAATATTTTCACCCTTATCTTTCTCAAGAATATCTTCTTGATCCCTATCTTTATTTTCATTATGTTTTGGAGGAAATGGTTGATATATAAATGGTATTTCTAGAGGAGGAATTATTTTTTCATGAGTTTCCTTCCCATTGTTTCTCTCTCCTTTGTCTTATGGGTCGAATCTTGTGGCCCAATCTCTACTTCATGTCCTTTATTTGTATGCTCCTTCTGATGTTCCTCTTTGTCTCCCTTGTCAGTATTTTCCAATATTTTGACTTCGTTTGTCAACACTTTAATTGGTTCATTATCTATTGATTGTTGTGAAGGAATTATGTTTTCTATTCCTTGGTTGTGGACTTCTCCTTGTCCTTCTGTGTCGTTTGGTGTTTTTGATTCTTTCTCTTTTCTCTTCTACCAAATTCATATGAATCTAATGATGTTCCTTGGCCTTATCATATTAATGTGATTTATCTGATTGTGTCGAGTCAGAGTTGGTCAAATTGCTCGTGTGGATTGAATCAATGATTTGTTTATGTGTTTCAGCACCATTTTTCTTTGTCACTTCAAATTCTTCAGATTCGGAAGGGTTTGATTTTATTTTCTCACTTGCAATGCTTTCCTTGTTGATATTGTTTCTTTCGATGACACTTGATGGTGCATCATCCTTATTTTCTTATATTTCCATGTGGTTTTATTTATTGGTGTTTCTTCTTCAACGATTGGGATAGGGTTGGAAAGTGGTGACTCCCTTATCAAGTCTATCATGCTTGTACTTTTTACATGCCTTTTTGGGACAGGCTTGGTGCTTGGGGTTGGTTGGGTTAAATGTTTTTCAATTTTCTACAATGGTGTTCATTTGACATGTGCTTACCGCATTCTTCTCCTTTAATCCTAGTTTTTTTCCTCCTTTTGTCAACTTGTTTTCCAAGTACAACCCTTGGATTCTACTGCTTCGACACATTTTTCCTTAGTATTGGTCATGGATTATTTGAATGTTGGCCCCACACTTGACTACATTATATTTCTAGTCGTAGTTGCTTTCTGTCAGGACTATTTGTCCTTCTGCTTTACCTGTTGGGTTATTCGACTTGTAATGCTAGAAATATTTTCTTTCATGTGGGGGTCGTCAAAATTCAATGATGTATATGAATGGAATACCTCACACCAAATTCCATCAATATCTGTTGGAAATTCATCCAAATCAACTTCTTACTTTCATTTTACCATTTTTTCCTATTGTTTTTTATTCATAGGGGTCTTCTTTTCATAGTTTTGTTTCTGAGTTCCCAGGTCCTCTACAAATAGAATGGTGTAGAGTTTAGCTTCTTTCTCCTCTTCTTGCTCAACATTACTTATAGAAAAATTTCCATATATTGGTCGAGCTCTCTCTCTAACTGATCCAAATGGATGTCAGTGGCCCCCCACCTATTCCAACTGGCTCATTTTGACAGTTTTCCAGTTTGGTAGTTTTTTCGTAGTTTTTGGGTCCCTAACTTCTGAGGCCATTTTGAGGCCCTAAAAAACGTTTTTAGGGCTCACCATAATCAAAATATAGATGAAGTCAAGTCTGATGGAAACATGTGTAGTCCTCAGATAGACATTTCCAACATGATATCGTGCACCTAAAACAAAGATCGTATGAAAAAGTTATGACCCTGAGAAATTTATGTACTAGCGCAGTCGTCACATCTCTTCTCAGAGCTAAGCTACCACCATTATAGCAAGCTTGTTTTCCACTACATTTTACAGTTTGAATACCTTTTCTTATTGAATAGAAACTAGTTTTATTATATCTCTGTTATTCTTATGTCTCTGCATTAAAAATAATAATAATCTATATTCATTTTTGTTCTGCTCATAAAATCTGGATTAGTGGTATCAAAGCGGTCTTCTCTTTGTTGTTCTTAATGCATGTCCCCGACGAGGTCAGGGTACAAAGAATTGGGTTTCGATCTTGTTTGTCTTGAGGATAAAATGTCTCGCACGCCCAAGCGACCTCTCATGGAGGGATAAAAGAAAGATGGCAGGACAGGAAATCCTTTCAAAATGTTGCTCAAGAAATCCCTCACACAACACAGGAATGAAATGATGGATAGTTTTGCGCAGATCCTTCAATGACTACCAACATGTGAAGCATATTCCTTGAATGAAGGATCCACCCCCTTCAAGGTACAAATCAACTTTGATATTCCCATATTTGAAAGTCAAATAGACGCAGATGCTCTAGACAAATGGTTGAATCTGCGAGAAGGGTATTTTTTTGTCCATAACTTTTCGAACAGAGAAAATATTATGGTTTCCCTCCTAAAAGTCGTTCCCCATGTCAAATATTGGTGGGAGAATTTCTGTGAGAAAAAGGAAACATAGGAACCCTCATTATTTACATTCGTGGTCACTTGGAAGTCCTTCAAGGATTCTATAAAGGAACAGTACTACCCTGTCGAAAGTTATGATGACATGTATACAAAATGGACCACACTGTAGCAGGAAAGAGACCAAGCAGTGCCAAAGTTCAAAAACATCTTCCATGCATTGCGCACCAAGATGGGTATCAAATATTTAGAGCAACATCTGGTGCCCAACTATCGTGGTGGTTTGCATAGATACATCCAGGAAAAAATGGATTTTTTGGACATCTCGTCCTTGGGCACGACCTATTGATATGCCATCAAAATAAAGAAAAATATTAAACAAAAGACGTGACAATTTGGACCTGGGAACCCCTCGCATCAGAAGTAAGTAAACGAAAGCACCAACCTGTAGAACAAAGGATAGAGAAAAGAAGGAAAACCTCAGTACAACTAGTCTACGCCACAAGCAAAGAAGGAAACTGGGAAGACAAAGAAAGATACCGGGAAGTGGTGCAACTTCCATAAGAGCCCCTAGCATAACATTGCTTATTTCCTCTCTAAGCAATCATTTTTGGCTGAGGTGAAATCCTCTGAATCAGATGCAGGTTCTGACTTTGAGTCAAAACTATAAAGGGGGAGACATATCATTGACGTAGAACATAGCACCATTGTTGCTACCACCAAGGTCCATCCCGGTGAACTAGACGAGCAAGAAGAAGGAGAGCACCTCTTTCATTCACAGATGTGGGTAAAAGTCACCTCGCTGCAATTTATCATTGATAGCAGTATCCAGAATAACCTAATATTAGAAGAGGTCGTCAAGTAGCTATCCCTATCGAAAATGTCGCACTCGTAACCCTACACCATTGGATGGCTCCTCCAAGGAAGCGATCTTTGCATCAACCAACAGTGTTGCCTGTCGCACGACATCAAGCCCTTCAAAGATGAGGTATTGTGTGATGTTGGTCCTCTCGAATTTTGTAATGTTATTTTGGGCCAACCTTATTTATGGAAACATCATGTTGTATATGAGTCTAGGCCTCGAAGTGTTATTATTACTTTGAACAGGAAATTATACAGGATACCTGAGGCAGTCCCACCTAGTGTTATTTCCTTGATCTCTTCCAAGAAATGCAGGAAGTTCAAATCTTAGACTGAGAATCTTGTCTTCTTTGTGATTCACTCTCAGAGTGAGCGAAAGATTGTAGCCACATCTAGGACCTTCGTGGCTAACCTCTCCACACAACAGAAGTAAGTGGACAAGGTCGTGGAAGAATACAAAGATATATTCTCCTCGCCTACTGGGGTACCTCAACACTATTAGGTAAAGCATCCCATTGATCTGACCCCCGATGTACTACTGCCCAATGGGATAGTCTACCACCACTCTCTGTTATATAATGAGGAGATCATGTGACAGATCCAAGAACTTATCCACAAGGGGAACATCCATCCCAACTCATCACCTTGTGGGATCCCAATCGTACTGGTGCATAAGAAAGACGGGATGTAGTGACTCTCCATTGATTATTGAGCCCTAAATAAAATCATAGTCAAGAATCGATACCCAATTTCTAGAATCTATGATCTCCTTGATCAGATCAAGGGGGGAAAATAATTCAATAAGATTGATTTGAATTCTAGCTACCACCAGGTCCCCATAGAACAGACAGATGTATGGAAGACTGCCTTCAAGTCAAAAGAAGGTATTTTTGAATGGTTGGTCATGCCCTTTCGTTTGAAAAATGCTCTAGCAACTTTCATGAGGATGATGGAATATATCCTACGACCTTTCACCAATAATTTTGTAGTGGTGTATATGGATGACATCCTCATCTACAACAAGACTTGGGAGAAACACTTGCAACATATTCAACAAGTTATGCACACCCTGCGGAAGCAAAAGATATATGCCAACTTGGAAATATGGTTCTTCGGCATGGACATGGTCTAGTACTTAGGATACATCGTGGATAAACATGGTGTGCATATGGATCCAGCCAAGATCCAGGTCATCTGTGACTAGCCATCCCCAACCACACTCATTGAGCTTTGGATATTCTTAAGCCTTGTCAATTTCTATTGTAGGTTCATGTTGGGATTCTCCCATATTGCATGGGCCCTTAGCCAAGTAACTATGGGTGGTGGTAAGGAAAAATTTGTGTGGGGTCTATCCCAACAAAAAATGCTTAATGATTTAAAGAAACACTTGTGCTCAGCCCCAATACTTTCATTATCATACCTACAACAACCCTTTGATATCAAGAAAAATGCTTCAGACTATGTTGTGGTGGAATTTCTCACTCAGAACGGCCACCCCATGGCCTACAATAGTGAGACACTATCATTTGTTGTCTGTAATTACCCTACTTATGACAAATAACTTTACTCCATTATGCAAGTCTACCGCCAGTGGAGACCTTACATTCTCGAGAAGGAGACAATCATCCACACGGATCATAAGCCACTTCCCTTCATGCAGACACAAGGAAAACTGCAAAATGACTTCCATTAGAAGTGGTCCACATACTTGCAGCAGTTCCACCTCAACATCAAGTATAAAACATGCAGTACCAACTGAGTCGCTAATTTCCTCAACTGACCTCTAGTCATGACACTCACCACTGTGCTAAACTCTTACATCCATGATACCTCCAGATGGCCTGACCTCTATGAGACATACCTTGAATTCTCCACCACATACCAAATGTTGGTCGTAAATTCAGTGGTCGCTAATTTCCATTTTCAGGATGAGCTATTGTGCCGACTGGGCTATCTTTGTGTTCCATCAAGAGAGCGAGTGAAGCTAATTTGGGAAGCCCACTATAGTCATATTATAGGACACTTCGTCGTCAAAAAGATAGTGGAAGTGTTGCAGAAAAATTTCTACTAGTCGAAACTTTGATAGGATGTCAGAAAGTATACCAGGTCTTGCATTGCCTACACTATTGCCAAACTGACCACTAAGAAACATGGTCTATTCACCCCCCTTCCTACTCTTGATAGGCCATAGTAATCCATATCAATGGAATACATGTCGGGCCTTTCATCCACAAAGAGGGTAAATGACTGTGTCTTTGTGGTTGTTGATTGCTTTTCCAAGATGGCGATCTTGTCCTCTTGCAAGAAGAGTTTCACAACAGAGGCCATTGCCAAGATCTTCTTTGAGCAAGTCTAGGAAAAAATTTGAATCCCACAAACCATTGTCTCAAATTGGGATATTCAGTCCCTCAGCACATTCTATTCGATCCTCTGGTCACTGCTAGACACCAATCTCACCAAATCCACTACCTTCCACCCCCAGACAGATGTCCAAACTGAGGTCTTCAATCGAATGATCGTGCATATCTTGCGCATGTAAAATTACAAGAAACTCCACACATGGGATGAGATTCTTCCCTATGTTCATCATAGCTACAAAATAGCTCTACATATCTCAACCAACCAGAACCCCTTTCAGGTTGGGTTGTGATTCCAACCATTGGGTCCCATGGATGTTTCACTACCTCTTGCGGTCACCCCGGTTGATTCATCACCTGCTCCAACTAAAGTTGAAAAATTCTCCCGATTCATTGAGAAGATCGAAAATATTTGCCAATAGGTTCATGATATTTTACAAAAGTCCAATGCCAAGTACAAGCAGCACCATGATCAACATCGGGTACCACATAAGTTTCAGGTGGGAGACAAAGTGTGATTATACTTGCAGAAATAACAACTTACATGACCCCATAAGAATATTTTCCCACTCTGTTAAAGACCTTAAACCATCACCAAGGTTGTGGGTGACAATGCTTTTGAGCTCAACATTCCCCCTTTCCTTGGCCTGCACCTAGTGTTCAACGTGGATCTCCTTTGGTCATACTTCCCACCATTATTGAACACCTCTAAGATAACAAAACAATTGACACCAACATAGCTCAACCGTGAATGCATGAAACGGACATCTAATTATCATATTGTGGACACATAGTTCAAGGGAACTCGCCAACAAAGGATCTAGCTTTATCGAGTTGTCAAAGCAGGGAGCTCCTGCACCAAGAAAAGTGGCTCACCCGGGGCCAAATTCAGTAGAAATTTCCTAATATGATGGGGGAAATCAACGCAATGGAGACCATTTCTTCCCTAGGGGGGGGGGAGGATTGATCCATATGGATTTCAATTCCCCCCCACCTATTCTAGCTGGCTCATTTTTGCAGTTTTCTCATTTAGCAGGTTTTTCTTATTTTTCAGGTCCTTGACTTCTGAGGCCGTTTTGACGCCCTAAACAACGTTTTTAGGGCTCACCATAGTCAAAATGTAGACAAAGGTATGTTTGAAAAAAACATGTGTATTCCTTATATATACCTTTCCAATGGGCTATTGTGCTCCTAAAACATAGATTGTATGCAAAAGTTACAACCTTGGGAAGTTGATGTACCAGCTTACCCCAACGGGGGCCCACATGAATTTTGGCGCTTCAACTCCTAGTGTTAGGTTTTTGGATGTCTAAGGTTTTGTAATTCTTGTTTATTGTAAAAATGTTTGTAGAGCCTCATTGTAACCATATTATTGTGAATGATCATAGTCGTCACATCTCTTCTCATAGATAAGCCGCCACCATTCTAGCAAGCTTGTTTTTCGCTGCATTTCATTTTCTTATTGAATCGAAACCAATTTTACTGTATCTTTGCTATTGTATCTATATTATTCTTGTGTCTCTGTGTTAATAATAATAATAATATTTATTAATTTATGTTCTGCTCATAAAATCTGTATTACTAACACTTGGAAAATTTATAATTGTATCGGTAGATAATCTAGGTCCTTTGGCACTGGTGCTGACTTGACCCCACACCAAAATTTGGTGGTGTCAATAATTATGTATATATTATGGTGTTCTGGTAGTTCCTTATGAACTATTTTCTCGATCCCCCATCTATGAAATTCTTTTTTAAGATTGATGAACCAAATATTGAACATTTCGTTGACTACGAGGGATTGCAACAAACCCACTACTCCTGGTGAAAAAATCATGTACTTTTCCATGGATGGAAAATTCTTTGTTGTAAACATTGGCTCCCCGACTGGACTATATTGACTCATGGTAATATAGATCAGTAGATAGGGAAAACTTATCTCTCACCCATACTCATTGGTTGAGGGCCATGTGGTGCCCACGTGTATCCACCTCACACGTACTATTTCCAAGTTCCTTCCTCCACGGTGGAAGACCATTCACCATATGATCCCATGAATGGACTTACTCTCTTTCTCATATATCAGTTGTGTATGAAATTCATCGTTTCGACACTCTGGTGTTTAACGCCTCTTTACTATCTATGCATGAGACCACCCGGAGTTCCGAACTTCCGAAGTCTCATAAGCTCACCACATGGATCCATCCTTTGGGTCATTCGGCCTCTCTACCATACTACATGCCATATCCTTCGAAGTCCTGAAGTCCCAGACTCCCAAAGTCCCGATCATTTCGCTAACCATGTTGGCTAGGTGGACATATATTAGGAACTGACACATAGGAAGGGATCATGGTGACATGTGTTACATGGGCCTATAGGGCACATGATACATGCGAGTCCGGATGACATGTGGCACATCAAGTGTGGGTCCACTTCACTGTAGGTGGCATCACCATACCATATCACCCCGGACTAATAGGCTTCTAACATTCCTCAGATCTCATGGTTGAGATCCGACCATGTATATTTATAGATATATGGCTCTGGTTACATCGGGGATTTGGCATTCGGGAGTGTTGCGATGAAAAATCCTCTTATATCCTTAAGTTCCCAATCTCCACACTTCAGGGGCTAGTGCCATGCATACCTGGTATAGCAATGGTTAGGAAATGACCCAAAGGATCCCTTGATCTACGACTTTGGTTTCTTCATGGCTCCGGCCTTCGGGGTTTCAGATATCAGTTTAGTTGGTAAGATAGGTTCACCTAACTACCTGGGGAATTGCCTAGTGTTGGTAAACCTTATGAGAAACCAAGTCTCCCGTTTACCTTCGGGTAGTATAAGGCTGGTAAATTCATTCATACTCTGAAGTCCCAGACTTTTGAAGCCCTGAGGCCAAGAGGACATAGCTTCCTTAGGATTATCCTAAGGTTCTTGGGTATTGGTCACATGGGTCCTCTCGAATAGGTCACATCCGCTCATCTTTCAAACAAAGATACCTACCATTTTCAAGTCTTGAACTTTGCTATCCTTCCTAATATTTACCATGAAATGGTTAAGGACTTGGGCCTGGAATCCCGGTCACACGAAAAGGAGTCTTAAAAAGGTATCCTCTTTAGATGGATAGGTTGATATGGACACGATATCTCTAACTTGGTCGTCTTACATGATTATATCCCAAGAACCCTCAGGAGCTAATATGGGGCATACAAATGATCAGTCAAAAGTAGAAGTTCTCAAGGAGATGAATTCATACACATATCATGACCACTCTACACAAAAACCATTCATAGATACACACATATATACATAAACCAATGCATTCATCCATTATTTTAGTTCAATACATAAAGTAGGAAAATACTTATTAGAACCAGATACATGAAGCGACTACTGAAATGGGTGCCAATTTCCTCCCATCCATAGGCTTAATCACTCCTAACAAATTTACCACCAGCCACCTCGAGCTAGACCACGATGCCCTGCAATATAATCCTTTCTTTTGTCTCATCGAGAGTAGGGACGGAGGTTACTCTCCTCCTCTCGTAGGATCTTGGCAACGGTTTACACAATACAAAGAAAGGAGGAACAACCTCATTTATCAGCTTGTATCATAACCTTGCTAGCCATTTTCCTACGACCAGAATGCTCATTCCTTAGTTCTTCCTTGAAACTGAGAGCTTTGCCTCTTGTCTCTGCACTATTCACAGGTATTCCCCTCACCACCACACCTTCCTTTCTTTCCTTTCTCAGCAAGATTGTGTGTGGATCGAATTCCCAGTCCATGGACATGTCTGAAATCCTTTTATATGGGTTCTCTACCCCATCCCCTCATTAACTCTTGAGGAGGTCTTCCAACCTACCAGCCCGATTGTAATTAATTTCTGGGTTAGACGATTGTTCTGGTCATGAGCAATTAAATCCAATAAGGTATTGTTTTGGCGGAGGTTAACAAAACCATTCCTGGTCCCATTCACCATATCTTTCATAGCATTCATGGTCTCTCTTTGTAAACCCCCATTCCAGTAGTCATGCAACACTTATCCAATTTCTAGTAAATATCATAATTTACATTCATTGAAATTTTATACAAAGGTCCATCAAATCAAACATTCACACATAATGATTTTTCCATAGTCTCTTGGCCAATATACTTATATTTACAAACTAGGGGAAACAGGGTGTTATAATTCCCTCCCCCTTAAATGAACATCATCCTCAATGTTCTATCTGTCAATGTGTTCTATATATATAGAAGTAAACAAAAATGGATATGCCTGCCTCATGGTATCCTCCATTTCCCACGTAGCCTCATTGGGGCCAAAGTGTTTCCACTACACCTTGACCTGTTCAATGGTTTAGTTCCTAAGTGGGGTTTCCTTCATGTCTAGTATGCATTAAGGTTCTAATAGGAATTCTCCCTCCAAATCCACTTGGATCACAAACCAGTCAATTATATGATTAGAATCATGTACATATTTATTCAGTAATGAAACATGGAAAACATTATGTGCCTTTACTGTGGGAGGGAGTGTTACCCTATAGGCTACAGGTCCCACTCTATCTAAGACTTCAAAGGTCCACAATACCGAGGTGCCATCTTGGCACAAGATCCCATTCTCAGGGAACTCTTCCTGGGCCTAACTCTGATATAGACATGGTCTCCTATATTGAACTCTCTGGGAGTTATCTTTTTGTCAGCGTAACTCTTCTTTCTATCATGAGAAATTTTTAGATTTTGATTTATCGGAATCACTTGTTGTTCCATTTCTTTCAGCGTGTCAGGTCCGATTGTAATTCTATCCATTGAATTACTCCAGCTGACTAGAGTCTTGCACTTTCTACCATAGAGGGCTTCGAAAGGTCTCATCTTTAGTGACTCTTGATAATCGTTGTTGTAGGCAAATTATACCAATGGTAGGTAGTCTTCCCACTTCTTAGGCCGATGCATTACATGCATCCTTAACATGTCTTCTAATATCTGGTTTACTCTTTCTGTCTTCCCATCAGTTTGAGGGTGATAGGTTGTGCTAAACAACAATTTAGTCTCAAAACCGACCATCAAAGATTTCCAAAATCTTGAAGTGAATTTTGTGTCTCTGTCGGATACAATATCCCTAGGCATGCCATGCAGTATGAATATCTCCTTCATGAATATGTTGGCAATATATATTTCCTTGCAAGTTGACTTGACAGGAAGGAAGTGAGAAGACTTGCTCAATTTATCCACCACTACCATGATGGCATCATTCTGTTTGGCCGATTTTGAAAATCCTGTGATGAAATCCATGGAGATTCTTTCCTATTTCCATTCTGGAATTTGAAGAGGTTCTAACAACCCTGTTGGGTGTCGATGTTCTTCCTTAATGTGTTGGCATTCTAGACACTTAGCTAAATAATCAACTATGTCCTTTTTCAACCCAGGCCAATAGAATTGTTTCTTAGTGGCTGTGATCATTTTCTGATATCTTGGGTGACCAGTATATGGTCTCTTGTGTAGTTCATCCATTATTAATCTCTTCAAGTCATCACAACTTGGGATATACAATCTATTTCTGTAAATCAGGAGACCTTCATCCAACATCTGATAGCATTCACACTTTAGCCCTGTGGGCTCTTGCTTTAGGTATGATGTCACAGTATTGAAGAATGCATCTGTTTCTTGTGCATTCCTGACTCTTTCCGTGATATTTGCTTCACAAGTGCTCACCACTACCAAGAGAATTGTTTTCACACTTATACTAAGGGCATCGACCACCCTATTTTCTTTTCCTTTGATGTGTTTGATTTCGAAATCAAACTCACTAAGGAGAGACATCCACCTAGCTTGTCTAGAATTGATCTTTGGTTGATCAAATAGGTGCCTCAATCCACAGTGGTCTGTCATAAGTATGAATCTCCTACCCAGAAGGTAATTCCTCCATATTTTTAAAGCATGCACTATGGCATCCAACTCTATATCATGGGTCACATAATTATTTTCATGCTCATTCAACTTTCTGGATTCATAGAAAATTACACGTCATTCTTGCATATGGAATCCTCTAAATCCTTCCTTACAGGGATCTGTACACACGAGGAAGTCATTATCAAGGTTTGCAATATTTAGCATGGGTGTGTGGGTTATAAGGTATTTCAATGCCTTAAATCTTTCTTCACATTCTGGTGTCCAAGTGAATTTAACCCCCTTTTTCTGAAGGGCAGTAATTGTACAACTAATCTTGGAAAATCCTTTTATGAACATTATATAGTATCTTGCTAAGCCCATAAAGGATCTGATATCAGATGCATCCTTAGGGGTAAGCCATTCCATAATAGATCTGATCTTGTCAGGGTCTATTGCCACTCCTTCTTTAGAAATGACATGGCCTAAGTAATGCACTTGCTTCTGGAAAAAGTCACACTTGCTAAACTTAGCATAGAGATGATGTTCTCTTAGTACTTGAAGTAAAAGTCTAAGATGTTTTTCATGCTCCTCTATGTTCTTGGAGTATATTAGGATATCATCTATAAAAACCAATACAAATCTATCTAGGAATTTGTTGAGTGCATTATTCATCAAGAACATAAAAGTGGTGGGGGCATTGGTTAATCCAAATGGCACCACCACAAATTCATAGTGACCATATTTGGTCCTGAAAGTTGTTTTGTGTATGTCTTCATCCTTGATTCAGACTTGATAGTATCCAGAACTTAAGTCAATCTTTGAGAAAATGGAAGCACCCCCTAATTGGTCAAACAAGTCACTAATTCTTGGCAAGGGGTACTTGTTCTTTATGGTTGTCTTATTGAGTTGTCTATAATCTATGCACAGTTAGAGTGTTCCATATTTCTTCTTCACAAAACAAATTGGTGCTCCCCATGGAGACACACTGGGTCGGAAGTAGCCTTTTTCCATCATTTCCTTTGGTTGTATCTTGAGCTCGACTAGCTCGGGTGTACTCATCCTATAGGGTGTTCTAGACACCGACAATGCTCCTGGTGCAAGTTCTATTGAAAAGTCAATGACTCTTATCAAAGGTAGACCCGGTACCTATTCTTGAAACACGTCTCTATACTCTCTTAATATGGGGTGGTCTTCTAGGTTCAGTTTGTCATCCTCAATAGATTACAACACCTGTATTTCATATAAAGGACATCCCTTTCTGCAATACTTTTTCATTTGAAGGGATGATATTTGTATCACTGAGACAGGTTTCTGAATCCCTTGGAGGGTTATATTTTTTCCTTCTTCATTTACACATTCTAAGGTTTTATGGTAATTATCCAACTTAGTTTTATAAGAAGCTAACCATTCCATACCAATCAATAGGTCATAAGATCCTAGGGGAAGTGTGTTAAGGGTATCTTGGGTGGGCAATCCATCCATGATGAATTGGCAAGCTAGTATGACCTCTGCTACTTTTCATTTGGTTCCAGTGGCTAGTTGTACCAACTATGTGATCCGGCTAGATATCGGTGGCCACCCACTTTTTCCAATTGGCTCAAAACAATTTTCTGGCAATTTTGGTAATTTACTATTTTTAGCAGTTTTTTGGGTCTTGAAACTTCCGGAGTCATTTTGAGGCCCTAAACGATGTTTTTTGGGGAAAACAAGGAGAAACATGGAAGTTCCTTCGATGTTTCCCACACAAAATTTGTATTCCTCGGATAGATATTTCTAAGGAGGTATTGAGCACGTAAAACGAAGATCGTATGCAAAAGTTACGACCCCTGGAAGTTGATGTACTGACTTACCCAAACGGGGCCCACATGAATTTTGGTGCTTCATCTCCTAGGGTTAGGTTTTTGGATGTCTAGGGTTTTTGACATTCCTGTTTATTGTAAAAATGCCTTCAGAGCCTCATTGTAACCATTTTCTTGCGAATGAGCACAGTCATCACATCTCTTCTCAGAGATAAGTCACCACCATTCCAACAAGCTTGTTTTCTGCTGCATTTTACAGTTTCAACTTATTTACTTATTGAATAGAAAACCAATTTTATTGTATCTCTGTTATTTTGTGTTAAGCACTTGTTAATAATCTGTAGTCATTTCGTTCTTCTCATAAAATCCAGATCAACATGGATTAACATGCCTAACTGGTTGTAGCTTACACTTATCAACAGTCTGAGGGGCCACATAACTCAAATTAGAACTGGGGTCAATTAAAATAGAAACTAGATGATTGGAAATGATACCTTCCTTCTCCACCACTTAAGCTTGGTGGTCAGCTTGTTTATTATCCAAAGATGTATAAATTCATGGCATCCTCCTAGCCACATCATTGAATATGGTATCTTCTTGGATATTGTAGACTCTCTTACTGTTCTGATGTATGTGTGGACAATCCATCAGTAGATGCTCTTCTCTAGAACCCCAACATTTCAAGGGCTCCTTCTTTGGGTTATCAGTCTTTCCTCGAGTTTCTCCAAAAGGTTTATTTCCACTCTGGGAGGGGAAGTTTTTCTGATATACACTTCTATTAAGAAGGCTTATCCTAGATTCCTTCCTATAGTTCTTAAATCTTGAGGATTTGAACCCATTCTTATTGATTCCTGAACTACTCTTATTCTTCTAGTCCTTGCGAGGTTCTGTCTAACTCCCTAGTTGTTCATAACAATATCTTTCCTTCTAGATAGTGTCTTCTATGGTCTTTGGCTCGTCAAACTCAATCTTGTTCTGGTAGGTCTAAGGTAACCCACTAATAAATCGTTGCAATTTTACCTTTTCATCCTTTATGTAGGGTACATACCTCAGTAGCTCAAGGAATTTATTGACATATTCCTCTATGATGAGTTGTACCAACTTGAGTTCATAGAACTCCTTAGTATTCCCAGCAAAGTATTTCTCTGATAGATACTTCTTCTTGAAGTGTTTCTCAAACTGTTTCCATGATAATTCCTCTTCATGGATTCCTTTCACATTCTTAAGGTCTTCCCACCAAATGGAATCCTTTCCATTCAAGTTGAAGATGGTTATTCAAGCCTTCAAGTTTTCAGAGTAGTAATGGACTCTGAACTACTTCTTTAAACCAAGCATCCAAGATTCTGCCTCTTCCCCCTTCTTAATCTCTCCATTGAGAGAGGGTGGTTTGGATTTCTTTAACTCTTCATGGTCATGACTTTTGGAATGCTTTCGCTTCTTTCCTTTCCTTTGAGAATGTGAGCTAGTTTGTATACTAGAATATTCCTTGAAGTTTCTAGTTTCCTTTCCATAGGACTCTCATGATGAGTGTCCCTTGTCTCCGGGTTGGAAATGACTTGAGGTACTCCTCCTAGTGTGGCCACTTATGAGACCACGTCTTCGTATCTCAGGTGGACTTCGACTTCTCTTCATATTTCATTGGTCCACATGACTGGTTGTAGCTCCATGTTGCAGATGCCTCTGTATATCAGATAAGCTCTCCAACAAGACTACATTAATTTCCATTTTTTTTTCTTGATCCTTTATCAATCTCTCATTGTCGGCCTTGCAACTCTGTAATTCATCCATGAGGCTCCTTACAGTTTCATCCAGATCCATAGGGGTTTCCACCACCCTCCTCTCATCAAATTCTTTGTCTCTATTGTGGGATCCATCCCCCACTTCATGGCATGTCACCATTCTTTATGATTTTATCTTCCCACAATTCATTGACTGCTTGAGTGCTAACAAAACACTTGTTGTTAGCTAACAATCTATTAATTTATGAACAACACCTAGTTCATATTTATTATATACACACACACACACAGCAGAAAGCCTTCATTATTTTCTTTAGCAAGAGTTTAACTAGACTCTTTAGGAGAGAGGTAAGGTAGGGTGTCACCCTTAGAGTTCTTTAAATATGGTTTTTACGCAACTCGTCCATGAGCCCAAGTAGGCCAAGTGTTGTAACCATGCTCTGATACCAATTTGTAACACACCCAACCCCTGAGCGACTTTCCTATGGATGGGGCCTCAAAATTTTGTTCTCCTTAAGTGATCAAATCCTTCATTCAGGGTCTCTACCACATTCTGCTCATCCAGAGTCTTCCAACCACAGTCTTCATGCTCAAAACTGAGCCCAAAACCAACGGATATATCTCTCTAAAGTTCTTCGGTCATTCATTGGTTGAGGTCCATGTGGATCCACCTCACATGTACTCTTTCCAAGTTCATTCCTCCATGGTGGAAGACCATCCACCATCCAATCAAATGACTGGACTTATTTTCTTTATCCTATATCAGCTATGGAGGAAATTCATCATTTCGACACTTCATGCCTCTTTACTATCTATGCATGAGACCACCCAGAGTTCTGAACTTCTGAAGTCCCATAATATCACCACATTGCTCTATCCTTCAGGTCATTCGTTCTCTCTACCATACTACATCCCATATCCTTTGGAGTCCCAAAGTCCTGGACCCCTGGAATCCCAGTCATTTCGCCAACCACGTTGGCTAGGCAGACACTTATTAGGAACTGACACGTAAGAGGGGGTCAGGGTGACATGTGTTATGTTCCAATGGGCCTATAGGGCACATGATACACATGATTCTGGATGACACGTGGCACTCTAGGATGGGTCCATGTCACCCTGGATGGCATCACCATACCATATCACCCGGGATTGATAGGCTTCTAACATTCCTTATATCTCATGGTCGAGATCCGACCATGTAGATTTATAGATCTACGACTCTAGCTACCTTAGGGATTCAATGTTCGGGAGTGTTGTGATGCAAACTCCTCTTATCTCCATAATTTCCCAATATTCGAACTTCAGGGGCTAGAGTCACGTGTCCCTGATATATCAACGACTGGGAAAGGACTCAAAGGATCCTTCGATCTACGGTTCTGGGTTCTTTGTAGCTCCAACCTTCAGGGTTTTGGATCCCAGATTAGTTGGTAATATAGGTTCATCTAACTACCTAGAGAACTTCCTAATGTTGGTCAACCTTACGGGAAACTGAGTCTCCCATTTACCTTCTACCAGTATAAGGTTGGTAAGGTCAGTCATACTCTGAAGTCCTACACTTCCGGAGCTCCGAAGCCAGGAGGACATAGCTTCCTTAGGCTTAGCCTAAGGTTACTGGGTATTGGTAACATGGGTCCTCTCGAATGGGTCTTGTCCACTCATCTTTCAAACGAAGAGACCTCCCCTTTTCAAGGCTTGAGCTTCACTATTCTTCCTGAGTTTGACCATGAAATGGTTAAGGACTTGGGCCTTGAATCCTGATCGCATGACAAGGAATATAAAGGAGGTATCCTCTTCAGAAGGATAGGTTCATATCGACATGATATATCTAACTCAGTTGTATTAAATGATTATATCCCAACAACCCTCAAGAGATAAGATGGGGCATACAGACTATCAATCAAAAACATAACTTCACAAGGAGACAAATGCATACACATATCATGACCACTCTACACAGAAACCATTCATAGATACACACATATATACATAAACCCATGCATTCATCCATTATTTAAGTTCAATACATAAATTAGGAAAATACTTATCAAAACCAATTACATGAAGTGACTGCTGAAAGGGGTTCATGTTTCCTCCCAACCACAGGCTCAATCACTCCTAACATATTTACCACTAGTCACCCTTGAGATAGACCACGATGCTCTGCAATAGAATCCTTTCTTTCGGATCAACGATAATAGGGATGGAGGTTACTCTCCTCCTCCCACGGGATCTTGGAAACAGTTTACACAATACCAAGCAAGGAGGACCAACCTCGTTTATCAGCTTGTATCGTAACCATGCTAGCCATTTTTCCTGCGACTAGAATGCTCATTCCTTAGTTCTTCCATGAACCCGAGAGCTTAGTCTCTCATCTCTGTACTCTTTTCAGGTCTTATCCTCCCCACCACACCTTCCTTTCTTTCCTTTCTCAGAAAGGTTTTGTGTGGCTCTAATTCGTAGTCCGTGGTCAAGTATGAAAGCCTTACTAATGGGTGTTATGCCCCATCCTCTCATTAGCATTTGAGGAGGTCTTCCCACCTACCATCCTGACTGTAATTCATTTCTAGGTCAGAGGATTGTTATGTTCCTTAGAAATTAAATCCATTAAGGTATTGGTTTGGTGGAGGTTAACGCAACCATTCCTGGTCCCCTTCACCATCTCTTTCATAGAATTTGTGGTCTCTCTTAGTACACCCCCCTTGTAGAAGTCATGCAACACTTATCCATTTTCTAGTAAATATTAGAATTTAAATTCATTGACCTTTTATACAAAGGTTCATCAAATCAAACATTCAAACACAATGAGTTTTCCATACTCCCTTGGCCAATATAGTTATATTTACAAACTGGGGGAAACAGGGCATTGCATCAAGGTGCAGATGTGGTAGGGTATATTTTCATTGATGTCAATAGTGTGGTAGTCATACTAAGGACTGGTTTGGCTTGACCAATTGAGAGCTATTTTGTATCAAAGATAGTATATAATTTAAATGCACATGATGAGACTTTCTTCTGTATATATCATTAATAAGGTGTGCTTGAGGGTAACAGGTGCATTGTAAGAAAAATGATGCAAATTGCTTCCGACATGAGTCTAGTTTTCTCTCTTGCTAAATTGAATTTTCATATTCTTAAAGCATATGGGAAGGTATACCATCAACCAAAATGATGTTTATGTGATCCCATGAGAGAAATTAGATTCGATTGGAACTTACATGCATGCACAATCTTGGCGTAATTTTGATCAAGCTTGCATTAAAGAAAGAAGATCAAATAATCAACGATTGTGATAGATCCACGTGGAAGGATCACAATATCAAAACGTGGAAGAACCATGATCATTTATCATTATAGATTAATGGAAGGCATAAATGATAGAAACACTAATTGTAGAGAGCCTCTAATTTCATGGAACCACCATCTATAGAAGAACTACTAACCTGATCAGTGAGGAGGAAGATTGATAGTGACTAGTGGTACATTATGCGTATGGGGAAATAATTATTATCGATAATATTATCCAAGCAATGAATAAGATTCATTGCATCGAATTCAAAAGGATTGTGTAAAAGGTCCCACATCATACGATCTCATGCGACAAATATTTGATCGGTGGTGGAGATTAGATAAACTACTAGATCAACGACCTATAATGAAAGTTGTAAAGGGGAGGATACTAGCATGAGGGGAATATTTGATTGTTGATAGAAAGGTCATATCAATGGTCTATGATAAATTGTGGGTGCCTAACTACGACTGGGTTTAATACAGAGGCACCCCACCGCAATTTTGACATGTGATCAAATCAAAATACACACATTGGATTAATTTTTATTGTGCCCCATGCATCGAGATCTGAATCAAGTGTATAACCCCCTGCAATAAATCCCATAGTCCCACACACTTAGTTCTATTCCCATTGGGATGACTCAAGTAACAAAGGAAAATAATCCCTGAGGGCTTATACTTTGTATGAACATTTCAATGGTGTTTTTGGTGCTTTAGTCAACTCAAAGGATGAATCGAGTTCACATTCATTGTTAATGAAGTCCAGATATGTTTTATTAAAACACACACACACACACACACACACACACACATATGAACCACTACATTGTGAAAATCATTCAGGTGTCTGGAAGACGGATTAATCAAGATACAACTATGTTTTCGTGGTCATAGAAATTCAAGAAGATATTTTGCAACAGGTGTTGGAGTTGATGGAGTGACAAAGATTCAAAGAGAGGATTAACAACATGAGCAGAAGATGATGATGGTGTTATGAGAATTCTAAAGGTCTGAATATCAGTTCATGAAATTGCAGACTTTACATCTAGTTTTGGATATCGTCTTTTTAGGAATGTAACTTGGTGATATAAGGATCTCTGCATTTCATAGGTGCCAGTAATTATGTTTGCCAAAATAACTCTATAGTGATATTATAATTCTTTGAACTAGTAGTGGTCTGTGAGCCTCTGAAAGTGAATGACATATCCATCCCTTGACAAAGACTGATAGCATGGAAATTTTAATAACACATACATAGAAGTAATGCTCATGAAACAAAGAATCTGGATGTCATATGCAAGAAATAATGAGGAATAGATTGCAGTCACAAGTTATCCCAAGATATTGAAGAAAATGAGAAGAAGTAATCACTTTGTGCTAATTTCATATTGTAGTAGAGACTTTAGATTTTTGAATTAAAGTTCATGTTCCAAGTAAAAAAATAGGCTGGATATTGTTGCAGCATAAGATTGAGGGTGATTTCAGTTATTCAGGTAGCAAAGGATGTAATTGACAGTTAAACTTTCAATTCAGGGAGGAAGGGTGGTGCAAGGGTTATAGACTAAGATCTCCCTCAAGTTTGTGCTTGAGAATCATGCAGGTTGGTACCTAGAGTTATTGAGTTGGTGCTCAAGGGGATTGGTATCCTCATAACAGGTTTGTGCCTTCCTTTCTACAAGTCGGTTCTTGTGGAAGATTGGTGTATACTATTTGCAGTTTGGAGCTTGGAGTTGATATAGGGAGTGGGTGATTCCTTCCAATTGGTGTTGTAAATAAAAGGGGGTTGCAACCTCCTTCTAGTGGGTTCTATAGAATTCAAGGAGTTGGTGATTCCTTCCAGTTGATGTTGGTAAAGAAAGTAAATGTAATTCTTATTAATAAATCACTCTATGTTTTTCTCTCGATTTTTATTCCTATGCAAAACTCTTTGTGTATTGTGCATACTTCATGTGATGAGGAATGTTATTAATAATGTTTAATGCATACATAAATTTTTTGAATTTTAAAATAGTAAAACATTCCCAAACTAATTCACACCCCCTCTCAGTATTGGTAACTATTCCAACAATTGGTATCAAAGAAGGTTCCTTCAGGATTAATTTAATCACTGGAAGGTAGATATTTACAAGAACCCATGGATTGTCAACTTGGCATAACTCGTCTATTTGATGAGACATATTATGAGATATGGATCACAATAATAAAGGTATATCTACATGCAATGGATATGATTTTTGGAAATCAATTGTAAATAGTTACACCCCTTCAAAAAGGCCACCAAAGTTTGCATCCAAGAAATAATTAAGAAGAAAAAAAAAAATAGAAATGGATGCCATTTTGGAAGGATTACCCGAGTTTGTGAAAAGAAAAAGTGGCAAGTGTACTTCATCCAAAGAACTCTAGGACAAACTGAAATAACTCTACATGGGTGAGAAAGTTATCAATACAAATGAAGAATTAGATGAAAGAAACAAGATAATCTCATATAATGAGAATTCCATTAGTTTTAAATATGTCCTACTAATGAATGAATCATTTGAAAATAAAAAGGAATTTTTCTCCATAAATAAAGAATTTGGTTATGAAGAAGATGAGGACAATAAAAAAGAAGAATCAAATGCAGAAGAATATTTTGAAGATGAAGATGAAGAGACTACTGCAGTAGACCTTGAAGGAGAACTCGTTTGTGCCTTAGAAGAAATAGATAAACTCAGTAAAATGAATTTAAAGCAGAAGAAGCAATTGGATAAATATGAAGAAGTAGAGGAATCATATGATGTTATTATGAAAATACAATTAAAAGAAATGTTGGAAATAAAACAAATCTTGATGAACTAAGTAGAAGAAAAATCAAAGATCTGTGATGCTCAAGAAACTAAAATCATGTCCTTAAAGGAATAATTGGAGAATATAACTAATATTTCTAAACAGGAAGAAGATCTTTCAAAAGAAAAACTGAAAGAGAAACTACATGTGTTTGAAATAAAGAATCAAGATCTTGAAGAAAAGGAAAGAAAAATCACAATTCAATCAGAATAAGTAGAAAGGGATAATGAACAAATGGAAAGTTATCTAGAATAAAAAGAAAGATGTTATGAAAGGTTTGATGATGAATGGAATAAGCTCAAGGAGAAATTGCAGTCACATGAAGAGAAAAGCCATAGTCTTAAGGAAGTAGAGAAGAATGTAATCAGTCTAAAAATTCAACTTGAAGAAGCAAAAAGGAAAGAAGAAACATTAAGAAATCAGTTGGAAGAAAAGGAAGACAAGCTTGAGAAATATGAATCATAAATTACCTATCGGAGAGAAGAATTAAAAAAGACAACTACATAGTTAAATACTAGTCTGAAGTTTGAAAAGAGCACTGCAGTTTTGGATGAGATTCTCAATTATCAAAGATCACCCTTGATCAAGACAGGTCTTGGTTATGAAAATAATCAGAAGACTCCTGAAGAAGGTACAATCTCCAAGGTTCCATAAAAGAAAGAAGAGAAGAAACCAAAAATATATTACAACATTCTTAAAATGCCAAATCAAACACATGATCATAAAATCCATTCATCATTCAAAGTTGAACATCTAGAGAAGCAACTAAGCAAACTTGAGGATCATCACAAAAAAGACAACAAAAAGAGAAGAAATGACAACCAACAACAGACTCATTATTCACTCCAAGAATATAAGGATAGTTATAAAATATCTACTCCATCAAGAAAATCTTCCATAATCAGGTATCGGAGTATCTTCTTTGGCCATTGTTTTTCTTGCACAAATTTTGGTCATAAAGCAATTGATTTCAAATTCTATAGAATAAATGATTCCTTAAGAAATAGAAGAAAAATTCACAATGATGTCCATACTCCTATGCATTACAAAGTTCGATGATACAAATTCTATAATGTTGGACACATAACACGAGATTGTAGAAGCATCATGACAAGATTTCCTAGAAAAACCTATGCAAAGGTATGGAAGAAAAAACAAGATAAGGAAGACAGTGAACCATCCTAGCCTACACAAAAAAGAGATCAAGATACCATCACTGAACAAAAGAGAGAGGTTGTAAAAGTTTGGAGGAAGAAACAACAAAAAGAATAAAATCACCATCCTAAAGACATATTTGAGGAGAATTTAATAAGAGAGGAAGAAAAATTTGATGGTTCTAAGAATGAGGAAACTCCTTTGAAAATCATGGAACATGAAGGAGAATACCATGAAGTTGACATAGAAGTTTTTGTAAAATAAAAGGAACTAGTCTTGAACGATGGAAGATGATTGTTGATAAGAGGATGAAGGAAATGCCTACATCATGTTCAAGCAATCACAAGGGTAGACGCCAGAGAGAGCGACCAAGCATCCAAGCAAATAAGCCAACAATATTTAATCAAATCCATAAAGGCATGATAAAGTAAGTCTCACAACTTATTCCATCTGTTACGAGGATAAAATAGAGAATATAGGAGGCTTCCGATACACCATCCTACATAAAATGTATGATGATGTATGAAGTTGTAGCACTCAAGGAGAAATAAAGTGGAAAAAATATTCTACAAGTTTAATAACATCACGGTTACAATAAAATTATGAAAATTCCTCTTACCAAACCTTGGACTAAATCTCTACAAGGATGATAGAAACAAACAACTAAAACGGAAGCTAAATTGCTTGTCATTCTCAAGTCTAACGTCATCATGACAAAGAAGACAATGTTTAACCATTGAAGAAACCACACGTTGCAATTGATAGCTTAGTATTGATATATGAAGGAAGTAAACAATAACTCAATGTCCTAACATACAGAGTTTTGAAGGATTATTTTGCTAATAAATTTCAGAGGATACTTACTTTAGGCTGAAGGAAGTTATGTATGTCATCTTTTTAGTACATAAGAAAATTTTTGAAAGAAGACTGCAGTAACAAAAAGCTTCTCCTTACAAGTTTAGAAAAGCATGTGTACTAATATATATGGGAGAAACATAAAACATTAAGGTCATTATACTAGGAGAAGATGGAGACAAGGAAGCTCTGTGATATTGGGACATATATAGTAAAGAAGATCAACATGATGAAAATAAGAAGCTGGAAGAGCCTTTTAAAAGGACATGAAGAAATACAATAGTTTTAAAAAATCCAAGCACATAGAGATTTTCTGAGTTTCAGATTGAGAACAAAGATATATTGAAAGCTTTGTGAAGGGACAAAAAATAAGGAGCTACAAGAAAAAAAAAATCACAGACTTGTGGGGAGCAACATAACGACAAGAAGACTATAGGCTACATATAATGGGCTATGGAAGAAAAATAAATTTATTAATCCTACTTAGGAATCTAAGATGGAAGGTGACCTACAAATATTGAAGGAAATCAAGATAAAAGTGAATAAAAGGTTATTGGAAATCAGTAAGAACAACAAACACTTTGATTGGAATCCCCTATGGTAATAACGGAGTTTTTGACAAGATAATTTTGAAGGATTTACTTCAACATATGGACAAATGATTTTGAATAAGGTAGATTCATTAAGAAAGATAGAGGAAACTAAAAAAAGGAATATCATAGTCATGAACTCAGAAGGACTACACCACCAAAAGGATATTTTTCCCTCAGGTATGAAAAGACTTTTATTGGTCATTGTTTCTCCTACAACTATTTTGGGCATAAGGTTATTATTTGAAATTATTATTAAAGAAATGTTCAAATAAGAAATAGAAGTGTCTACATAGATCCCTACAATATTAAATGTTATAGCTTTCATAAGTATGGACACACTGCCAAAAATTGTAGGAAAGGGCTCGTTAAGTTTTAAAAACAATTGTATCCTGATGAGGTCATTGCAAGCTATGAAACACATTAGAATGACAACAATGCATTGCAAGCATCCCTATGTAATATTCAAGGATGAATTTGTTAACCACCATATTGTGAGCATAAAGTATTGAAAAGTCCTCTATGAAAAAACCTGATTGTATCTTGAGAACAATTCATGTGGATGACAAGCTCGAAGGACATAATTTTGTACATATTACAATATTATGAACAAGTTCCACTGTGAAAATAAAGTCTGGGACAATTACAACCTTGAGGAACACCATTAATTTGTAGAGTGAATTTATAATACATTGTTGAACACAGTTTGAAGCAGATCTGACATTTCTTTGCGGAAAACGTTTGGTATAAAAATCAAGTTTAGATTTGAAGGGGGTCGATTGAGAAGGGTCATGAATAAAGACTTGATCCATTATCAATGATCGAATCAAATAACATAACAGGTTTTTATTTCATGAACATTCTCAAGGCATGATAGTAGAAATAAAGTTTTACAAGAATATTTTTCCAAGAGATAGATTCATTGACAGGGGGAACCAACATAATCCTAGGAAGAATAGGTAAGAAAATTCGCTTCACTCTTTTTTCCTTGATGTCGAATGGGGAGAGAAATAATAAATACTAGAGGTACACACAACAAGGGGGAGAAAAAAGAAGGAAATAAAGAAAAGTTCATAGAAGATAGGGGGAGAATCTCAAACGTAGAGTTTCCATTAATGAAAAAGGGGGAGATTGTTGAGTATATTGTCATTGATGTCAAGGAGCAAATGTGGCAGAGTATATTTTCATTGATTTCAAGGGCGTGGAAATCATACTAAGGACTGGTTTGGTTTGACCAATTGAGATCCAGTCTGTATCAAATCTAGAAGATAATTTAAATGCACATGATCATACGTGCTTCTATAGATATTGTTAATAAGGTGTGCTTTAGGGTAACAAGTGCATTGGAAGAAAAACTAACCCAATTTTTTTCCCACATGAGTGTAGTTTTCTCTCTTTCTAAATTGAAATGTAATATTCTTAAAGAATATGGTAAGGTCTACCATCAATCAAAATGATGTTTATGCAAGCCCGCAAGAGCAATTAGATTCGATTGGAACTTACATGCATGCACGGCCTTGGCATAATTTTGATCAAGCTTGCATTCAAGCAAGAAGATAAAACAATCAACGGTTGTGATAGAGCAATGTGGAAGGATCAAAGTATGGAGACATGGTAGAAATATAATTTTTTATCATTATAGAGCAATGGAATACCTAAATGAAAGAGATTCTAATTATATCAAGCCTCTAATTTGGTGGAACCACCATCTATAGCATAATTGCTAACCTAATCAGTGAGGAGGAAGATTAACTGTGACAAGTGGTGTAGTAGAAGTATGGGAAAGTAATTCTTATCTGTCAGATTAGCCAAGCGATGAAAAAAAGTAATTGGATCAAAGTCAAAATGATTTTTTAAAAGGTCCCACAACATACAGTCTCATGCGGAAAATATTTTATACACGATGAAGATTAGATAAGCCACTATATCAACGACCTAGAATGAAAGTTGTGAAGGAGAGGAGACTAGCACAAGGGGAATATATGACCATTGATAGAAAGGTCATATCAATAGTCTATAATAAATTGTAGGTGCCTAACTAGCATGGGTTTTAATACAGAGGCACCGCCCCACAATTTTGACATGTGAAAAAATCAAAATACACACATCGAGTTATTGTTTATTGTACCCTCTTCCTCGATATCTAAGTCAAGGGTCTAACCCCCCGTAATAAAGCATGTGGGCCCATGAAATTATTTCTATGCCCATTTATAGAACTCAAGTAACGAAGGAAAATAATCCCCGGGGGCTTATACTCTACAAAAACATTTAAATGACATTTTCGGTGCTTTGGTTGACTTGAAGGATGAATCGGGTCCATATTCATCGTTAATAAAGTCCACATATGTTTAATTAAAATATATATATATGAACTATGACATTGTGAAAATCATGCAAGTGTGTGGAAGATGGATTAATTGAGATATAACTTTGTTTTTGTGGTGACATAAATTCAAGAAGATTTTTTGCAATAGGTGTTGGAGTTGATGGAGTAATGAAAGAGCTACGTTTTCGGGCGTACAAGAAAATGACGATGTTCTCGAGGTGAAAAATATTCAAAGAGAGACCTAAAACAATGAGAAAAATATGATGGTGGTGTTTTGATCATTCTAATGGTATTAATATCAATTCATGAAACTGCAGACTTTACATTTGGTTCTGGATAATGTCTTTGCAGGATTGTAACTTGGTGATATAAGGAGATCTGCATTTCACAAGTTCTAGTAAGTATTTTTGTAGGAATAACTATGCAGTGATATAAGAAGTGTTTGAACTAGTAGTGGACTATGATCCTTTGATAGTGAATGACATATACAAGCCTTGAAAAAGTCTAATAGCATGGAAATTTGAATGACACATAAATAGAAGAAGTTTTCATGAAACAAAGAATCTGGATGTCATATGAAAGAAAGAATCAAGACTACATTGTATTCACAAGTTATCCCAAGATACTGAAGACTATGATAAGAAGTAATCACCTTGTGATTATTGTAGATTGCAATAGAGACTTCATATTGCAGAAGTAGAGTTCATGTGCCAAGTAAAAACATAGGTTGGAGATTGTTGCAACATAATAGTGAGAGTTATTTTAGTTATTTAGATGGCAAAGGATGTAATTGACAGTTAAACTTGCAATTCAGGGAGGGAGGGTGGTGCAAGGGTTGGAGACTAAGATCTCCCTCAAGTTGGTTTCTGAAGTTATTGAGTTTGTGCTTAGGAGGATTGGTGTCCTCATAGCAGGTTGTTGCCGACCTTTCTATAAGTTGGTGATTGTGGTAGATTGGTGATTTCTATCTGTAGGTTGGAGCTTGTAGTTGATCTAGGGATTGGTTTCTTCCTTAAAGTTGGTATTGGTAAAGCAAAGGGGGTTGCAACCTCCTTCTAGTGGGTGCTAGATAATTCAGGGAGTTGGTGATTCCTTCTAGTTGGTGCGTGTAAAGCATGCAAATGTAATTCTTATTAATAAATCACTCTATGGTTTTCTCCCATTTTGGATCCCTTTGTGTACTATGCATACTTAATATGATATATGAATGTTATTAATAATTTTTAATGTATACATAAAGTATCTAAAGTTTAAAATAGTAAAAAGTGCCCAAAACTAATTCACCCCCCTCTTAGTATTGGTAAATATTGCAACATAATTTACTTTCTTACTTGATTTATGGAATCCACACTCAATTGATTTATGAATTTCTCACTCACCTGAATTAGATATTTCTCGCTCACTTGATTCTCTTGCTCGCTTATTCAAAAGTTGTTGAAGATCCTGCTTTGGTGTTGAAATTTCTTTAGAATTTTGTTTCTCTTCTCTGAGTATTCATTGTGTTCACAAGGGACTCTTTTCTCTCTTCATATTTAGTGCATTCTCTTGGGAAATGTGCTTCTTGATGGTTCAAAGTCGGTAATGGTTTTTTAAGTATCTTGCTACCTTTCGATAATTTTGTACCTATTTTTTTGGACCTGACTGTTTTATTACTTGTGTTAATCTATTTTCTTTTGTTTTTTTTCTACTTTATTTTATTTTATTTTATTTTTTCATTTATTTATTTATATTTTTTTTCGACTTGACCTAGGATGAAAAAAGTGATTTTTAACCTAGTCGGAACTTTTTTCTGATTGTTATGTATTGTACATTTTCAGTTGGGTCACATTGACCACTTTTTGAAATGGGTTCCCTTGCAAGTTTCTCAATTGAAATGATTTGGTTGGTAGGATATGTTCAACAACATAGGGGCCTAACCAGGTAGTTTCAAGTTTTCATGGTTTTCCATTAATATGACTGTCACACATCAGTACTGAATATCCTGTTGTTATGTCTTTTTTCTTCAAGTGTCAATCATGCCAAGATTTTTGTTGATGGTTTTGAACCTCTTGATGTTGCATGGCCATCTTTATTTCTTCTTCCAGGACCATTCTCTGACATTTATCACATTTTTTCACTTGGTCTTGACAATCTCTATGCAAAGTCATCCATCAAATGCCTACTTGAAGTATCTTCTAGGTTTTTGTGTCGGTTTTGTTATCACTCCAAGAAACTCCTTAGGGTTGTAGGCTAAGGATGCTTGGTAGCTTAAAAATAATGTGTAGGTATGCTTGGAACAATGGGGTCTTTAATGATCAATGTAGTAGACAAAACATCATACTTCTAAAGAAACAATGCTTTTAGGAAACAATAATCAAATCAAGTAATTGAAAGGAGAGGATGAAGAACATTAATCTTGATTTGCCAAATACAGTTGGGTGTAGGGCTTAATACAATATAGAAAGAAAATCCTTCACTTCAATTCTATGAGATCAATAAAGAGATAACAATCTTCATAAGCTAAGATAAACTGAAATGAAGTACAGAAATGGAAACATGGAAATTCTGATATTGAAAATGGAAGGAGACTGCAATTTTATTATATCATAAGAGTCTATACAGTAGCACAAATATGTATCCTAGTTTGAACCTCTATCTCTTAGAAAATATAGGCATTTATAGCCTTTTACAATCAATTTTTAAGATCCTAAAAGATTGGATCTGTATCTAAAAATAGCAATTCAAATTAACTAAGAAACTTGATAACAAAGACTTAATGACTAGAGTAGCATTCGAATTGTCTTCAATCTCAAAATTTGACATATGTATTCTTCAGCTTCTGGAATCTGTGGTGTCATGAAACATGGCAAAGGAACCTGTCTTGGTAGCTGGATTTCTTCAGTTGTTCATAGTCGATACTTTAGGAGATCAGTTTAGCATGTGGTTCTCAAAAACTCCCACAAATCTCTAATGCAGAGTATTTTTCGATCAAATTGTTAACCATTTAATACTCTGGAACCTCTTTAAATCTTGTGAAAAACAACCTGCTCCATCCTTATCTTTCAAAAATGGTTTTTTTTCTTTCACCAGCTAACTCGCCTTATGGTTCGCTGGTTAGCTGGTGAAAGCCCTGCCTTTCACCAGCTAACTGGTTGTAAAATTGCCCTGTGCGCTGGTGAAAGCTCTGCCTTGGCCCAAAATGAACTTTCTCCTCCAAAATTGTGGTTCTATCAAAAAACTCAGTGTGTCTCTACTTTGTCCCCTTGCATGTTCACAACAACCTAAGCTAGCAGTTGCAAATCTGGGTGTGACTTTTTCTTTTGCTTCAATTTTCTAATTTTCCTTTTAAGGCACTTTTCTAACCACCATAGACTGTTATAGTCTTTGGTGATTTTCCTTTTCCTCTTCTTTTCCTTGACACTTTCACGAGCCATCTTTTCAAATGCAACATTTGTTTCTGCGAAGTTGTCAGATAGAGTCTTGTATCTTTCCTTTATTACTCTCTCTAAGACCTCCTGTTGAGCGATCACTTCTTTGAGTTGCTTGATTTTCTGTGTTTTCTTCGACTTAGTGCTCTTTGATGTTTCCCCTTCCTCAGTGTGAGTAAAGGTCTCACAATTCTATGCAAACTCAATGGAATGTTTAGGACTTTTTATGGCAGGGCTCTCATCTTCTTGCTCTGGCTCTGAGTCTGTGTATGGCAGGTTTAACATGTTTGTTTTCCTTTCTGTAGGCTGCTCTGTAGTAGTTTCAAAATTCAATTTTTTCTTTGACCTGTGAGATATCACACTAGAGATTCTATCTTCTGGGGGTCTTGGAAGGGTTATCCTCTTCCTCGAGCTGCTTTGAGGAGTCAATTGCCTCTTTCCAGCTTTCCTCTGTTCATTCATGGGCTGAGTTTGAGTTTCAAATCCCTCCCAAAAAATAAAATGTTACCAAGTCCTTCCTTTTTGTCTCAGCTCCTCCAGGATTATTATTTTAATAAGGCCAAAGTGAAAAAGAGTGTTCTTCATACTTAGAGGTTCAACTCTAATATTTTTACAGACTTTAGTTAAGCTCTTGTGCAAGAAGAAAGGCAGATTTAGGAGAGTTTTCCCTGTAAAATGGTCTAAGAGATTGAAATTATATAACATCAGTTTGTCGTACCTGCCTTCTGAAGTTATGTAGAGTTGGATGCCCTTAAACAAATCCTGTGACTCATATTCTAAATGGGAAACTGGCATGCTCTTCTTCCATGCATTATTTCTGAACTCTTCCTTCAAATATGCTATGAAATTTAGGTTCTTGGTGGCTGTCGTTTTGAACCAACTCTGGCCTGATCTTGGCAAATTGGTCACTGCAGCGATGGAAACTTCATCCACTATAATTTCTAAAGACCCAACACAGGCTGTATTTCCATTGAATGTTTTAGCAAACACCTCTGCTGTTGATTGGTGACAACCATTCTGTAGCCTTTCGACATATTCCATACAGCCTGCATTTGAGAAGTGTTTTTGCACTTCTGGGTGCGCCTGTAGGAAGGACATATTGTCCAATTCTTTTCTCAACAAAGAGCCATTGTGTCTCCTTGTGATTTGCGATTCAAAACCCCAAACGATTCTACACACCAAACACTGCGATCCGCTATTTGGGCTGAGGTCTTGCGCTGGTTAAAACACTCGGCTCTGTCTTTCAACATTGAAAAATTATCATACACTTGTGGGTGATGCGTGTTGGGGAAATGATGGGCCAATTTGTGTCACCAGCCATGTAGTACCACTCCCTCACCTGTAATGATGGATTCAAATTCTCCATTTCCAACGCCATGATTGTGAACCATGTATTTCTGAACGAGATCTGCTTTGCAATCCGATTTAGACGTGTAAACCCAAATCTCCATCATTATCCACTTTCACCAGCACATCATAATGATTGCATGACGTGGGTTGAGTATGTCATTATTTGATTTTTAAAATGTGGAGAAAACACACGTGATCCCTGCTTTCACCAGCTAATAGCCCGTCGGAGGTGCTCCTTGGTTGTTGAAAATCGTCGCTTTCACCAGCTAACGACCCGTGAGAAATGCTCCTTAGCTGTTGAAAAGCACCGCTTTCACCAGCTAAGCATCATCTTTAAAACACGCATTAGTTGTTGAAAGATTTTTTATGAAAATTTTAAAGAGAAGACCTTTATGGGTCATCTTATTTCGAAGACAAAAATCAAAACCTAAGTCTTGCTACTAGAAAAACTCAAAACTAAATTTGAGAAAAATACCGATAGCCATGCTATCAACCACAAAATACAACCATAATGATTGATTCATTTTGGGAGCTAACATTTTTCTCCAACTAGGATGGACATCTCCCTGTGAGGTGACCAAGAACCTAGCTAGACTCAGTAGCCTTTATTACAAAATTAAAAAAAAGAAATCTGAAAAATAGTTTTGCTAGTACCATTGGGCATGGAGTTATTCAAGTGATAGAAACAAAGAAAACAGAAAAGAATATGTAGAAGTAGAACAGGGCTTTTAAGAAAAATCCTTATGAAAAATAGGTCTTTAGAAAGCACCCGTTGAAAGGGCCACCTGCTACTTCCTCGCCTGAAAGATTTTGGAGAACAAAGGTATTGTTCTACTGCACCATTGTTATGACAAAAGGACTTGTCCAGAGAGCCTCAAATTTTCCGTGTTTCCCCTTCTCTTGCCTTGCTACATCCCACTTTAAAACTAATTCCCCTGTTTTAAATACATTTGATTTGACTTTCTTGTCGAAGATCTCCTTGACTTTTTCTTGATGTAATTCTGTTCTTTCCAAAAGCTGCTCTCTATCTTGCTGTAGCTCTACCAAATTATGAATTCTCTGAGTCAAATCATTTGGTTCAGAATCGGTTTCTTGTAAAAACTTTGCAATTGGCAGTGCAAGTTGAACAAGAAATATGGCTTCAGTACCATATACCAACTTGAAAGGAGATGTACCAATTGATTTCTTACATGTAACCCTGTCAGCCCACAAAGAAAACTTCAGTTTGGAATCCCAGCCTCTAGCATTTTGTTCAAGCAACTTCTTTATAATTCTGACTAAACTCTTGTTTGATGACTTAGCTAGGCCATTCCCTTGCGGATAATAAGAAGTGGAATGTACCAGCTGAATTCCCAGCTCTTCACATAATTTCACCAAGTGTTTATCTTTGAATGCAGTAGCGTTATCAGTGACTATTCTCTTAGGGCAGCCAAATCTGGCAAATATGTTTTCTTGCAAAAAATTTATGATGACAGTATGATTGGCGTTCTGGGTGGGAATAGCCTCAATCCACTTTGTAAAGTAATCGGTGGCAACAAGGATCCACCAGTGCTGACCAATAGAAGGTGGGTGAATTTCACCTATGAAGTCCAGGCCCCATTGCTGGAAAGGACCTGTGACCACTATAGGTTTGAGGGGAATATATTTCAGTTGTTGTTTTCCTTCAAATCTTTGACACTTGTCACATGTTCTAACAAACTCATACACATCTGAAAATAAGGATGGCCAGTAGTAACCAGATCTTAAGATTTTATGTGCAGTGGTTTTCCAATAGTGATGTCCCCCGCATTTACTATTATGGAATTCAATCATGACCTTCGCTGCTTCTTCTTGGTTTATGCACCTCAACAATAAACCTATTGGATTTTTCCAGAACAATAAGTTGCCATTGATGCGGAAATTTATGGCTTTGAGCTTCAAAGCCCTTCCTTGTGTTTTTGTCAAATTTGATGGGACTGATAAAGTTTGCAGAAAATGAATAATGTGACTGTACCATTTTCAATCATCTAGGTGAGCTGATACCTGCATTTCCTCACCTTCTTTATCCTCTAAATACTGAACATTATCTGCATTAATACTTACCAAATTTATTTTGAGCAGCCTATAATTTTATTTTGCCAGAAGTTTGGCAAGGCCTTGACCCTTCACAAGTTTTGCTGGTTTAATTTCAACATCAAATTCAATCAACTTTGCTATCCACTTACTCCTTTTTCCATCTATGTCGGGTTGTATAAGAACATCTTTAACTGAACTGGAGGGAACGAAAGCTATTATCTTTTCCTGAAGGATGTAAACTCTGAAAGCCTTCAATGAATTGATAAGTGCATGTGCTTGTTTCTCCAACAATTCATACTTTACCTCTGCATCCCTCAAGACCTTACTGAAGAAGGCAACCATTTACTCCTGATCATCGACATTTTTCTGCAAGAGTACTGTTGCAATTGTATCTCTTGAAGCAAATGAAAAAATGTAAAATACCTTGGAGAAATCGGGGCTGATCAAAAAAGGGGTTGTTGTGATGGCTTCCTTGATGGCATTGGATGAGTGTTTGGCTACTTCAGTCCATTTTACCTCGGAGTCCTTTCTTAACATAGCAGTAATATGCTTTGTGAGTTCTGCAAAGTTTACTATAAACCTTCTGATAAAGTTTATAGTCCCAAGGAAAGACTGAATGTCCTTCTTTGATCTAAGAAGATACAGATTTTTAATTGCTTCTACCCTTTTTGGGTCAATTTTCACCCCATCAGCTGAAACAATATGCCCAAGTAATTTCCCTTCCTTAAGTGAAAAATTTGATTTTTTTGGATTAAAAGAAATGCCATACCTTCGACATTTTAGGAATGTCCTTTTTAAGTGCTGCAAATGAAGTTCATGGCTGCTCGAGAAAGCAGTGATATCATCGAGATATATCAGGACAAATTTATCTTTCTCTCCAATGAAAGCAATATCCATCACCCTTTGGAATGTCGCTCCTGCATTCATCAAGCCAAAGGGCATCTTCTCGTACATAAACGTACCCCATGGAGTAGTAAAAGCAATATTTTCTTTATCGTCTGGATGGACAACAATCTGGTTGTATCTGGAAAGCCCATCAATAAAAGACATCACCTTTGATCCTGACACCTTCTGCAAAATATGTTGCATTTTAGGCAGAGGGTAGTTGTCCTTCCTAGAGCACTTATTCAAATTTCTGAAGTCGACGCAGAGTCTGATCTCCCCATTCTTCTTCCTGTCCGGTACGAGATTCACAATCCATTCTGAATATCTGAGAGGAATGATGATGCAGGCGTCCAATAGTTTTTTAATTTCCCTTTCCATTGTAGGCAACAACAAAGGATTGAAGGATCTAAGCATTTGCTTGAATGGTTTGGTGTCTTTGTTCAAGGGGATCTTATGCTGAATTACCTTTATGTCAAAAGTATTCAAGTTATCATACTGCCAAGCGAAGATGTCCGCAAACTCCTTTAGCAATTCTCCATAATCAACCCTTTGTTTTTCAGTCAAATGTGAGGCTAAGTTGACATATTTAGGATCTTGTTTGCTAGCTACATTATACTGCAAAATTTCTGAATATTTTTCCCCATTTTCCAATTTGACAGCCACATCATTATTATCGAAAAGCCTTTCCAAAGGGACCAAACCTTTAGGAATTATGTTGGTAGATAGCTGGACTATTTCATGTGCTGTGATTTTTCTTCTCAATTTTGGCTTCTCAATTTCATTGTCATGTTCATTCTCCTGATCGATCTGCAGATCTGCAAACTCATCTATCACTGCAAGAAATATAGTGAGTTCAATATTGTCTTCAAAAACCTTCCAAAATTTTACATTATCAGGGAGAGAGGGCCTATATTTAACTTGAATTTCGTAATTCAATTTATGATGTAGAGGGGGTATGAAAGCACAAGCTGACACAGCTAATGAATCAACCAATTCATTCATTTCTCTAGGTACATATGAAATTTTAAAATCTGCAAAATCGTGAATTGCCCTCAACACTTCATCTCTGTATGCTTTCAGCCTGACATGTTTTTCTTGAAAGGACTTATTCACCTGCTGAATGATCAGATCTGCATCTCTGAATACCTGCAATCTTTTAATCTCCATCTCTTTGGATGCATTTAGCCCCAAAAGTAGTGCCTCATACTCAGCAATATTATTAGTCACTTTAAAATCAAGTTTAAAGGACAAATGAGAATTTTTCTTAGAAGGGGAAATCAATACCACTCCTGCTCCTGATAATTCTTTAGTGCAAGCACCGTCAAAGAACATGGTCCAAATATCGTCCTCTGTTGTTTCTATGGGCTGAACTATGGGATTTCTAAGAAGAAATGTATCTAGTAATGAATCATCAATTTGCAAAATACAAGATCCCATACATGTGTCAACAGAATAGATAGGATGATTGGATGGATTTTTTTCGTCACTGATTACATATGCCAACTGAGATTCCCTGTATAGCCTTCTGTTCACCCCTCAAAAAATAGGGATAGTAGCGTAGGAGAAATCCATTTGAAGAGTGCCACCTAGCCTCTTCATCCACAATCTTGATAGTAGACATCCAAATTTAGGAGGTATGTCAGCCACTACTATATCCATAACCATAGTTTTCATGGATGCTTGGGTTAAGGTCATATCCAAGTCTTTGATCATCCCAAGACATTTGACTTTTCGGGATTCAAAAGAGAAAATATCATGATAAGACTTGGTGATCTCCAGCCCAAGCTCATCCATGACCGCCTTTGGCATCAAATTGTGCGAAGCACCGGAGTCCAACAAACATTTATGCAGTGTTTTTTCATGAATATTTAGAGAGATGTAAAAGGGAGGACATCTTTCATCTCTGTCTTCTATCATTTGGCCCAGAGTAATGGTTGGATTTTCATCATATATGTTGAGGATATCAGTAGAAAGGGATATAGATTGGGGATCTATAGTTTTGAGGATATCCTTTTTGAACATTTCATTCTTCATTAACTCGACTAGAGGAATAGGAATTTTATTTTTTTGTATTTCAACCTCAAAATTGAACGAATATGGGACTTTATCAGAGGCTTTATCAGAGACCTTTACCTAATTTGAAGGAGCTTCTTGATTGCTTTGTTTTTCAACAGGAGCCTGACTTTCTGGAGTTTGATGCTTGACAGGGGCAACAGTCTTTTTGGGAGGAGCTTATGCTTTCACCTATGAAGGATTTGTTTTATTGATTCTCTGATGTCTGATCTTTTTTCTTAACAGGGGTTGTGCTCTTTTCGGGAGAGGCTGGTGCATTGTGTTGGGCAGTATTAGATTTTTATCGGAGGTTATATCTGTTCTTATCTTCTGTCGTGAAAATTCCATCATCAATAAGATTATCTTCTGTCTATTCAATCACCAATGCTTCCTCATAGTCGTGTTGTGTTAGATAAGATTTCCCTGTCTCTTCTCCAACACAATGAATGTTATCTTCTCCATATTCTTGATATTCACCCTCGTCTTCGTCCATCACAACATTTTGAAGAGGGACCTTTATTCTCTAATATTCAGTAGGATTCTTTTCTCTTTTCAAGATCTGTGTTGGTTGATTATTTCTTCTGAAGTTGTTGGTATTTTGATTTGGGTTTCTGGGTGCAGAATCATAAGTGCCTCTTCCCTTCACAGGCTGATTATTTTCAATATTGAGCTTAGATATCTCAGAGGTTAGAGACTCTAGCATCTTATCCATTTTATCAAACTTCGGATCAACACTTGATGAAGAGGAAGAATCATTCCTTGGCCTTCTCCTATCAGAATCTCCTTTTTGCTTCTGAGAGGCTAGAATATTTGATTCCACCTCAAGGGAAACATATTGCATGAGAGATAATGTTGGTGACCTCCTTTCTCTCAACAATAAACAGAAATATGAGTCAAAAGCATTAGAATATGTGATCTTGGCATAAGCATCTGAAGGTTTTATCTCTGCTGGTATTTTACCATACATTCGGTTAAATCTTTTAGTGAAATCAGAGACTGACTCACTATTTTGTTTCCTTAGGTTTCCGAATTCTGTGATATAGTATACAAAATATATTCTGTCACCCCAGTGTTTCAAAAAGGTCTCATCCAATTGCTCGATTCCATCTATGGAACCAGCAGGGAGTTCTTTGAACCATTTCCTAGCATCGCCATCTAGGCTTTGGACAAAGACTCGTGTCCAAACATCTTCTTCTTTAATATTAAGGTTTTCAGTATAACTGTAGAAAGCCTCAATATGTTCTTCAATAGACACATCGCCTTTGCCTGTGAATTTGGGCATATACTTCTAATAGTATCCCGTTGGCATGGCTGATAATGGGTTTGGCAATATGAGTGGTGCATACCTAGCAGCTAGGATTTGTTGCATCTTTGTCAAAGGAGGTGGTGCAGCCATAACTATCAAGGGTGAGAAAGGTGATGGTTTCTTTTTTGAGTCTTCAACATTGGAGGAATGCGAAAGAGATGAATCTTCTAATGGGAAAGAGGTCTGATAAGAGGCTCTGTAAAAATTTGCAAGCTGTCCAGCTAAATTTCCTTCACCTTTAGCAGATAGCTCTTAGAGGAGATGTTCAACAGCAAGGAGGCTAGTATAAATGTTCAAATGATCTTCTTGTTGTTGAGAATGAAAAGACTCAAGGAAAGAAGAACTGTGGCTTCTTTCTAAAGTCTTGGATGTTTTTTCAATCAAATTTAAATCTATCAATTTATCATCATTAGTATTTTCCTGTTGATCAAAAGGAATTTGTTCTTCTACAGTATTTACAACTGCTTTTTCATCAATGCTCTTTGAAAAGAACTCAAATTTTTCTATAGTAGATTTTCTAGAACTGAAAAGAGGATTACCTTCTGTATCTTATCTTGAAGTTTGACCCTGAATTGTCTTTCCCTTCCTGAGAATTAGTTCAGGATTGGAAATTGGTGTGATAGGTGATTCTTGAGGATTCACCCTAGTACTGATCCTCTTAGGAGACAAGATGAACTTGTGGAGTCGCCAGATAGATAATTACAACCAACTAAAAATGTCTAATCTTTGTCTATCATGAAATATCAGCTCTGTGTCGTATCCCAAGAAAGCAGAACTTGAATTTCGTCTCCCTGGCAACGACGCCAATTTTTTATCACTCTAAGAAACTCCTTAGGGTTGTAGGCTAAGGATGCTTGGTAAATTAAAAATAATGTGTAGGTATGCTTGGAACAATGGGGTCTTTAACGATCAATGTAGTAGACAATTCATCATACTTCTAAAGAAACAGTGCTTTCAGGAAACAATAATCAAATCAAGTAATTGAAAGGAGAGGATGAAGAACACTAATCTTGATTTGCCAAATACAGTTGGGTGTAGGGCTTAATACAAGATAGAAAGAAAATCCTTCACTTCAAATCTATGAGCTCAATAAAGAGATAACAATCTTCATAAGATAAGATAAATTGAAATGAAGTACATAAATGGAAACATGGAAATTCTGATATTGAAAACGAAAGGAGACTGCAATTTTATTATATCATAAGAGTCTATACAGTAGCACAAAAATGTATCCCAGTTTGAACCTCTGTCTCTTAGAAAAGATAGGCATTTATAGCCTTTTACAATCAGTTTTTAAGATCCTAAAAACTTGGATCTGTATCTAAAAATAACAATTCAAATTAAATAAGCAACTTGATAACAAAGACTTAATGACTAGAGTAGCATTCGAATTGTCTTCAATCTCAAAATTTGACATCTGTATTCTTCAGCTTCTGGAATCTTTGGTGTCATGAAACATAGCAAAGGAAACTGTCTTGGTAGCTGGATTTCATCAGTTGTTCATAGTCGATACTTTAGGAGATCAATTTAGCATGTGGTTCTCAAAAACTCCCATGAATCTCTGATGCAGAGTATTTTTCGATCAAATTGTTAACCATTTAATACTCTCAAACCTCTTTAAATCCTATGAAAAACAACCTGCTCCATCCTTACCTTTCAAAAATGTTTTTTTTTCTTTCACCAACTAACGCGCCTTATGGTTTGCTAGTTAGCTGGTGAAAGCGTTGCCTTTCACCAGCTAACTGGTTGTAAATTGCCCTGTGCACTGGTGAAAGCTCTGCCTTGGACCAAAATGAACTTTCTTCTCCAAAACTGTGGTTCTATCAAAAAAATCAGTGTGTCTCTACTTTGTCCCCTTGCATGTTCACAGCAACCTGAGCTAGCACTTGCAAATCTGGGTGTGACTTTTGTTTTTGCTTCAATTTTCTAATTTTCCTTTTAAGGTGCTTTGCTAACCACCATAGACTGTTATAGTCTTTGGTGATTTTCATTTTCCTTTTATTTTCCTTGACACTTTCATAAGCTAGTGTTTCAAATGAAGAATTTTTTTCTACGAAGTTGTCAGACAGAGTCTTGTATCTTTCCTTTATTACTCTCTCTAAGACCTCCTGTTGAGCGATCACTTCTTTGAGTTGCTTGATTTTCTGTGTTTTCTTCGACTTAGTGCTCTTTGATGTTTCCCCTTCCTCGGTGTGAGTAAAGGTCTCACAATTCTGTGCAAACTCAATGGAATGTTCAGGACTTTTGATGGCAGGGATCTCATCTTCTTTCTCTAGCTCTGAGTCTGTGTATGGCAGGTTTAAGATGTTTGTTTTCTTTTCTGTAGGTTGCTCTGTAGTAGTTTCAAAATACAATTTTTTCTTTGACCTGTGAGATCTCACACCAGATATACTATCTTCTGGGGGTCTTGGAAGGGTTCTCCTCTTCCTCGAGCTACTTTGAGGAGTCAATTGCCTCTTTCCAGCTTTCCTCTATTCATTCATGGGCTGTGTTTGAGTTTCAAAGCCCTCCCAAAAAAGAAAATGTTGCCAAGTCCTTCCTTTTTGTATCAGCTCCTCCAGGATTATTAATTTAATAAGGCCAAAGGGGCAAAGAGTGTTCTTCATACTTAAAGGTTCAACTCTAATCTTTTTACAGACTTTAGTTAAGCTCTTGTGCAAGAAGAAAGGTAGATTTAGGAGAGTTTTCCCTGTAAAATGGTCTAAGAGCTTGAAATGATATAACATCAGTTTGTCGTACCTACCTTTTGAAGTTATGTAGAGTTTGATGCCCTTAAACAAATCCTTCCACTCATCTTCTAAATGGGAAACTGTCATTCTCTTCTTCCATGCATTATTTCTAAACTCTTCCTTCAAATATGCTCTGAAATTTAGGTTCTTGGTGGATGTCGTTTTGAACCAACTCTGGCCTGATCTTGGCAAACTAGTCGCTGCAGCAATGGCAGCTTCATCCAAAATAATTTCTAAAGACCCAACATCGGCTGTATTTCCATCGAATGTTTTAGAAAATGCCTCTGTTGTTGATTGGTGACAGCCATTCTGTAGCCTTTCGACATATTCCATACAGCTTGCGTTTGAGAAGTTTTTTTGCACTTCTGGGTGCGCCTGTAGGAAGGACAGACTGTCCAATTCTTTTCTCAACAAAGAGACACTGCGTCTCCTTGCCATTTGCGATTCAAAACCCCAAATGATTCTTCACACCAAACACTGTGATCTGTTGTTTGGGCCGAGGTCTTGCACTGGTGAAAACACTCGGCTCTGTCTTTCAACATTGAAAACTTATCATACACTTGTGGTTGATGCGTGTTGGGGAAATGATGGGCCGATTTGATGTCACCAGCCATATAGTACTGCTCCCTCACCTGTAATGATGGATTCAAATTTTCCATTTCCAACGCCATGATCGTGAACCATGTATTTCTAAACGAGATCCGCTTTGCAATCCGATTTAGACGTGCAAACCCGAATCTCCATCATTATCCACTTTCACCAGCGCATCATAATGATTGCATGACGTGGGATGAGCATGTCATTATTTGATTTTTAAAACATGGAGAAAACACACGTGATCCCCGCTTTCACCAGCTAATAGCCCTTCGGAAGTGCTCCTTGGTTGTTGAAAATCGTCGCTTTCACCAGTTATCGGCTCGTGAGAAATGCTCCTTAGCTGTTGAAAATCACCGCTTTCACTAGTTAACCATCATCTTTAAAAAACGTGTTAGCTGTTGAAAGCTTTTTTATGAAAATTTTAAAGAGAAGACCTTTATGGGTCGTCTTATTTCTAAGACAAAAATCAAAACCTAAGTCTTGCTACTAGAAAAACTCAAAACTAAATTTGAGAAAACTACCGATAGCCATGCTATCAACCACAAAATGAAACCATAATGACTGATTCATTTTGGGAGCTAACAGGTTTGGTAGTGGCCTCCTACAACGTTATCATTAGAATAGTTAATCATGTCATCTCTTTCATGTTCCAAGGCACATATTCTTAGAATATCATCATTTCTGAGATTATATAAATATCCATTCATGAGGGTGAACGGTGCTACTTTTAGTGATAGAATATTATTTTTATTTGTTTGAAGCTTGTCGAGATCCTTTCCTTCCTCCATAATTTTTTCTATTTCTCCTAGGTATTTGGGAGTGGCCTTGACCAAGAATAAGTGTGCATTAGGTAAGTCATTATCTATCCCAGTCAGATATTCCCTTATTTCGAGTCAACATAAATGATCTGGGACAAATTTTGTTTTTCCTGGTCGGACTAACCTGTATGCAAATGATCCAAACTCAGATACAAATTTTTTTTCTCCTTATCATTTTTCACAATCAAGACTTGATTATATCCCAAGAAGCCATTTGTGAAGGAATAACATTTGTGTCTTGCAACTTCATTGATATTTGTTTCTACGAACAATGTTGGGAAAGGGTCGATTATAGTTAACATATTAAGGACTATGAAGTCGACACATATTCTGAATTTATTTGGGTTTTTCTTTTTAGGTTGCAAAACCATTGGAATTTCACATTCACATTTATCTATGGGGTAACTAATGCCAAAAAATAGCATTGCCTCAATTTATTTTTGTACGATGGGTTTTCACTTGTGGTATAATTTGTATGGTCATTTCTTGATGGTTATAGACCCTGTGATGAGGTCGATTTTCATCTCCCTGACTCTTGTACAAGTCCTTTCAGATCCTTCCAGTCATGAGAAAAAACATCTTGGTATTAGTGCAGTAGGTTGACTATTTATATTTTCTTCTTATCCGACCAATAGTCACCTATCCTTTCCATTTTTGGTCAACCATCAATCAAAAGTTTGAATTATTTGATTTTTATTTCCACATCCATCTATTCTGGAGGCTTAGATTCATCTAAATTTCATTCACATTCAATAACCTCATTATAACTTGGTGGGAAATCGAGATTTTCTAAGTCCTCCTTATCTTCCTTGGATAATGTAAAGATTGTCTTCACATAGTTGTTTACTCCAGGGTGTATTTTGTCACCTAGGTCTGCACCCCTGCCATTTTCCCTCCTTTACCCTCTCCATCCATCAATGTTGATCTTTATTGTTTCTTTCTTAGCTTATTCCCCATTTTTATATGTTATGACATCTATTTGTGATTTCTTATTTGCACCATCTATTTGATTTCTTAAGATGATTCCATGTTCTGGTTCGAGTTCGAATACATGTCATTATTTTTGCCACTAATGGAGCATGCAATAGGTCCACCGAGTTCTTGTGTGTGCAGGAGATATCTAGGTCCAAAAATACCCATGTAAGGTCAGTAAGATTTTGCAAAGAAGATAACGAACTAGAGTAGTCCTCATCAGACTAGAAATGCAAGTAAATAACAAGTTGATGATTGCGACGGTGAGGATTCAACCTTCTATCCAGATTGATGGTTCTCCTGTGATCAGGATTTCGTATGTGCAGAAAATATGTTTTGTTGTGGGGCACCTAAATCCTGCTTTGATCTCCATCGATGACATCCCCATCCTCCAGATCAATGGTACTCACACTTTCCCAGACCCCTTGACCATTCTACTTTCAACAATGGGGGGGGGGGGGNGGGGTCTGAGAAAATGGTTTTCCCTTCCATGGGCCCTACCTAATGTGGTGGATCATCAGGATTTCAGACCACCCCCTCTCTAATCCTCTTACCGCCTACTCCCCCTCTATAATCCTACCAAATTTCCTCCCGATATCACTCCTCTCACCACCTAACACCTGTCCTCCACTCACGCCTATCACCTCTCGCGTATATACCACCCCTCTCCTGTATTGACACCTATCTCCCACTCACACTCTACCTCTCCACTCCCTACACTCCACCTATCAACCTTCCCCCCCAGATCACATATCGCTCCAAACCATATCAACGACCAGGGTTCATTTCGGCGCCGCAACATGGTCGGGTGTTAAAACCCTTGAGCGGGAAAAAATTGAAACTATGGTATCACAGGGAAGCTACGTGGTAGATCAGAGGGGATTTCAGGCCCACAGAAGGTCTAGACCTAAACCACCCTTGGCCACCCCCGAATTCACCTGCTTATATGATGTTAGGTCACCACATCACCCCCACCTCACCTCCACTCATTTTCCCAATTCCGCTCTCCAGGCCAGCTGCATCCACGTCATCCACCTCCACTCATGCCGATTTTCCTATTGGACGTTGTTGCACTAATTATATGTCTAATATAATGCACTCATTAATTATCAATCTTGGATTCGTAATCAATAGAGTTACAAGACACCAGTAAGAAAGGTAATTTCTAATGTCACGAGTATAGAATTAAACTATATTATGCATGCTAGAAACAAATCAAAATAGCAAACTGCAATGCACTTTGGTTGTCTTTCGTAGGGAGGCTATCCATTCCATTATGGCACATGCAAGTATGATATGGAATTGGTTTGACAGATCAACTCTGCTATCTGACCCAGAAAACTAACTATGCAATCCACACTTCTGAAAGGAAATCACACATCAATCAACAAAGCATAGCATGGGTAGTTCAATAGTCAATATGTTGGTTCTACTGTGGTTCACAATGAACTTCACTAGTTCTTATCCAAGTAGTTTTGACTATTGCTTCCAACATCTATGATCACTCAAGGAAATCAAATTCATGAGAACAAAAATAGGGCATATGCAAAAATAGAGCAATTAAAGATCTCTAAGCAATTATAGAATGGAAATCTTAATCTAAGATGTACTACTATCATCTAATACAGTTAAAGCTTTAGCTGATTCAATGTTTATACTACTGAAAACAAATACTAATGTCGATCTACAAAGAGGCTGACCTTTGTTGAGTGGTGGGCCCTTGTCGCTTCAACAGGTCAGCTACTGAAGTCTACAGGAAGCTTGTCTTCAACACACACATTACTCTCACTCACATTTTAAAACATAAAACCAAACTTTATTTAACAACTCAACTCATACTCAATCACAGATAATCAAAATATGGAGATAAAATGACATTCCATTAATCTTCACTTAGAATATGTTTTGTACTATCATACACTCCTTTACATATTGGTAATATGCTAACTCTCCTACTCTTCTACAATCCTTGCCACGGATATTTAATAGTCTGAATCATGAAACACAAGGAGGCGAAGTGATTTGCAAATCAATTAGTTGTTGAATTCAATCATTCGATTACATATTTAGCTTCATCCTCATGACACAAAGTGCATGAGGATGAGGCAATCAACAAACTATTCTTATCATAGCCTTGCTAAAGAAAATAGACGTCCACCAATTGACTTAGGCAAGATCTGGCACTTAACTTAGTGCATTAGGCTCTTCCATATTAGTACCGGATCATAACAGGTAGATGGTATCGGATCATGACAGTGTGCAAAAGGTGGTGCCAGATCATGACAGAGCATGGCCGTTGGTACCAGATCATAACAGTGCGTGTTGTCGGTACCGGATCGCAACAGGTAAGATTTAGTACCGGATGCGTTTGGTACCGGATTTGGACAACAACAGTCTTGGTGCACAGGTACTGGATAGCTGAGCTGGTACAAGAACGCTAGACATCTAGAGGTCAAAGATTCACATATGACAAATCGAGCATTAGTACATGAAATATTTAATTCCTTAACTCAATAAACCACAAAATGCATGAATTAACCATACTTTACCTTATGACCTTATTACTAGCAATTGGTAGTGTTCTTGTTATTCACTCAAGCTTTAGGTAGGCCAAAAAGGTATAGGTGAAGAGTATAATAGGGTAATGGGGATGTCAATTTCGGGTCTCAACATTCCCCCATGCCAAAATCATTGCATGTCCTCATGCAACTGAAAACAAAACCCAAAATGTTTCAAAACTTGAGACTGTGTTCTTTACTTTGGTGGATCAATGATGTTGATGGCTGAAGCCTCTTCTCTCATCTCCCTTTTGATGACCCTAAAGTATTGTAGGAGTCGTAATACCTTCTTGAGCTTGTTAGAGGTCTCTTCATGGTCGTCTTGAATTTTTTGGCTGGTTGCCTTCAATTGCTCATTTTCCTTTTTGATATACCTGTCCAAGAGTTGGTATTCCTTCACTTCCTGTTGGAGTTCCTGATTTTTATTTTGCAATTCCCCAATATTTTTCTTCATTTGCTCTTTTGTTAAAGCCTTTGTTGTTTCCACCATTGCTGGCTGGATGCACTCCCTTTCCTCGACTTCCTCCCTCATCCCACATAAAGTAATACTGGCTTGCTCCTCGGTCAGACTAGGGATGTCATCTTGGATTGGTAAATCCTCAGAAGGGGAGGTAAGGCCGATTGGATCTTCTTGTGTATGAGGACTAACTATTGTTTTTCCCTTCTTTTCCATGCTCCTCATAGTTCTTTTACAAGGAGGTATCGGATCAGGGATGCTCACAGGATTCATTTTCTTCTTTTCTAATTGTGAAATGGTGATAGGGGGTTGTGCCATAGACTGTTTACTTTTAGTTTCTAAGCTATGCTTCCTTTTCTTCATCATTTTATGATGGTCCTCTTTCTCAACTGCCACCGTTGAAGTCTCCTCTACTAATTTGTTTTTACCTTTTGATTCAAAGCTTTTAGAAGTATTGTTGACTGTGGAAGAGGACCTTACTTTTTCATGTTGGCTCACTACCCAATATGATGGTGGAGTTGTCTTATCCTTCTTGCTCTTCTTTTCTTGGGGTTCCTTACTTTTCTTTGGACCATGCTAGGTTTCCTCCAAAGATTTGTTTTCTATGGGAAGGTGTTGTGTGATAAGGGTTTTCCAACTAATCCTTTGTTTCCTAAGATCATGTAAAACTAGAATTTTAATGAGACCTTGATGGTAAATGCTAGTCTTCTCTATTTTGGAGATGGATTTAACACCTCTTACCATTTTATTCAAACTCATCCATAGAAAATATGGAAAATCGATTTCAGGGCCTCCTTCAAAATGTAATAGAAGCCTAAGGTGATAAATGAAAGTCACGACATACCTACCTTCACAGGTGACAAATCGTTGAAGACTGGTAATCATTGGATGGTATTCTTCTTTGATGTAGTTCCTAGGGATCCCCTTCTTCCAGTCAGGGTGCTGATGATCTGCCTTCAAGAATTGTTGGCACATTTCTTTGTTAATTCCTACACCTTTGAAGTATTTATCTCCTCTGCTAGGTAGTCTCGTAACCTCCCTTACGGTTGCTTCATTAATTATCAGTTGTAGATTTCCTACATGTGCAATCTCTCCATCATAGCTCTGTATAAATTCCTGAGAAATCTTCTCGTGCAAGCTTGTAAATTTTTCCAAAAATGGTATCCATCCCAATCTAGCATATTTTTCTTGACATAATTGGTATTCCTCGGTTTCCCTATAAATTTGGAAAACCGGTTCATGTCTAGTAACAACCATCATTATAAGTTGAGAAAAGGATTGGGTAGTAGCATAAGGTTTTAGTTAATTGATGAAGGGTTTGGTACCAAAAAGGAGCAGCCTTGGAACTGGAGAAAAGCTCATGACAAGGGGAAATATGGTGATGGTGTTGTGAATGGTAAGTTTAAGTGAGGGTGCTGCAAGAAAAAATTATGACCAATTGAGGCTTATATGGATGGCTTCACCACCAGATAAGCCATTTCATATCTACCTGTTACAGTAATGATGAGGATAAGACGTCAGGTATCAGGGCATCATTTTGGAATAGGTGATTGGACTTTCGGGGGGTGAAATTAATGTTGGATCGTGGTTCATGATATAAGATGGGTTCGTGAATTGTTTAAGGATGAAATATATTCATGGCTTATCATTGCTATGCATGCTTCATATTTTGAAATGATTTTTTCCTTTAACCATGTTCAAGAGCTATGAGATGATTAATTAGGTTTAGGCATATGGGTATGAGGGATAGGTGCATAGGTTTAATACTAAGGTCAAAAGATCTAGTATATCTTTTCATAATTATTGTAGTTTTATGAGCATAGGAAAATAAATACCATGTTACCTTTGCTTTCACCTTTGTATGATCGATACCCATAGCATGTGTGACTGCTTGTAAATTGTCAGGATTCATCCTTTTAGACTGAAGCTTCTTGAAAACTTGGTACGGGAATGTCCTATACTTCTGTTATTATGTGCTTATCTTCTTTGTATTTGGTTCTGCAGGTGGATTATATGAGTTTGGAAAATAGTTCTGAAGGGGCTCTTTGACCTTCCTCGATGTTGAAGATGTTGTATATCTGTAGGCAAGAAAATACAACATTTTATATCATAATGGAGAAAAGATGATAAGAGCAGAAGAAACCAATCAAATTTTAGAACTACAACTTATCACTTATCATATGATCTCATGCCAAAAATGAAATTGCCCTTCTTTTAATGGATTATTGACAGAGGTAGCAATCGATAGTGAAACAGGGGAATATATATATGTTTGCATCTCATGTCAAAAAAATGAAATTTCCCTTCTTTTAATGGATTGTTGACAGAGGTAGCATTCAACAGTGAAATAGGGGAATATATATGTTTTCCAAAAGAACAGATCCCACCTAACTTGCTTCAAAGATTTACTATCATTGGTTGTTATAGATAAATTTCACAATCTAAGTAGATTAGACTCCCTAATTAGGGCTCCACTCTTAAGAAGTTCCCTTCTTAGATAGTGTAGGCTTTAGATGTTAGACCGGTAAGTTGACTTAGGGTGATTCTCAAATGGACATTTTCTTGGAGTAATTATATTTCTTATTCATTTGGAGTTTTGTATATCATGAAAGCCAATAATGACCTTTACTCTTTTTGTTTTAGATGACAAAAAGTGATTTTTTCAATCAGACAAGTATAGATGAGACATTTTTCAACCAGAACCCACTGCCAACAATCCTGTTCAGTACTCTGGTGGGGTAGTTGTGATAATTAGTGAGAGGTGCCTTCCCCAGGTAGAATGCCCCATTGCCAACAGGCCTGCTCAGTACCCTGATGGGTTTGCCTAGTCATACCACAGACCGGTACCCGTTGCCAGCAGACCTATTCAGTATCTCGGCGGGTTAGTCTCTTAAACCCTTTTTCCATCAGAGGCTTCTTTGTTCATAGTCACCTATTTTGGTTTGTATTAAAGAGTGCTTTGCACGGTGACAGGGGAGGCTCGTTTGAAAACCTTTTTACAGGGTGGGATGGTATTGGTTTGGAAGGCATATACTCTTCTTTTGTATGTCTTTTAAATATTTGTCTGAAGGAAAAATAAACTTTTATTCACATTATTTCTTTAGAGTGATCCAGATGTATAATTTTGTCTGAAGTTGTCCATAAGAGAAAGATTTAAAGTTTCCTTAGGGTACTGGTACATCTTCTTCCATAAAAGTTTTGGTAGTGTGACAATGGTAGAGAGTGTTCATATACTCATATGTTACTCTTTAATAAGATAATCCAATGAATACTATTGAAGTCTGGTTAGGGTGAGATAGTTGCTTATAGGCTAATATATTTGTTTCCTTTAAATCATGTTGAAATACTGGGTAAAGGAAACTTCTAGTCTTTAAAGTTGATTATGGTTCTTTGAGCAATCATAGGTAAAGATTGTGTCCCTCTTTTTATTTTGTTTTTAACCAGCAGAACCAAAAGAAATTAAAGTTCTTCTCAGCAACAGAACCAAAAGAAATTAACATACTTCTCAGTAACAGAACCAAAAGAAATTATAATACTTCTCAGCAACAGAACCAAAAGAAATTAAAATACTTTCTTTTAGTTGTCAACATAAGGGCTGCCATTTGATACTGCATTTGGCTTTGTGGTTCCATCTTAAGTGGTTGTTACATGGCTTCATACTTCAGATTAATTGACATAAGATTTTGAAATATACTTTGTCAATTAGAAGATATGTATTGATAGCACCGTTGAAGGACAAACTCTGGTACTCGACTGGTACCGGACGGGTATCGGACCAGAACAAGATTTCTGGTACCGAAGCAAAACAGAACATTGTTTATGCCTACAACTAATGTTTTAACAAGTTCGTGAAGGATCAAATAGATTAAAAAAATTTGCTTACAAAAGAAAAGAAAATTTGTGAAAGTAAAACAAGAGGTAAGAGTCTCTTGTTACCCTCAACTTATTAAAAAAATTCGATCCACACCTATGTACAAAAAGTTTCAAATAAACCAATCAATCAATGTGGATCGGTAGGAGGATCTCCTACCTTACTGATCATCTGCACGTCTGAATTTTGTAGTATACGAGTCAGGAATTATTCTTTTGACAAAGGTTTGTTGTAAACTCGCAACCGGTGACCATTCACAAGTAGTGGTGTCTGTTGTTCATCAATTGTCTTTATCCTGATTGAACCATTATCGTAGATAGTGTCAATTTCCTAAGGTTCCATCCAACGGGTGGTTAACTTACCTTTGAAATTCTTGAATCTATTTTCATACAATAGGGCCCAATCTCCTTGTTGAACATTTTTCTTTTTGAGATACTTGTCATGCCATTTTGTTCTCTGTTCTTGAATGAGGGTAGTCCTTTGAAGTGCTTCCTACCTATTTTCATCCAACTCATTAAGCTGTAAGAGTCTTTGTTGTTGGGATTCATCCAAGTTCATGCCAACTTGTACTGCAGTCCTAAAGGTTTTGATCTGAAATTCTATAGGGAGAAGCACCTGCTTCCCATACACGAACTCATAGGGTGTATGTCCTATTGTATTCCTCCAGGTGATTCTATAAGCCCATAAGGCTTCTAATAATCTGTCAGCCCAATCCTTATGGTGCAACTGTACTATTTTGGTAAGAATGGACTCAATAACTTTGTTGGTGGATTCTACTTTTCCATTTTCTTGTGGATGATAGGGTGTAGATTTCCTGTGTTTGATTTGGTTCTATTCTGTAACAGCTTTGACTAGATGAGAGGTAAATTGTGTTCCCTGATCAGTCACAATTTCTCTCGGTACACCAAATCTAGTAAAGATATCATTAAAAAGGAAATCTACCACTGATTGTTCACTTGCAGCCAATAAATCTTTTGCTTCAACCCATTTAATCACATAGTCAGTGCATATAAGTATATACTTTTTCTTTTTAGATACAGGGTTAATGGGACCTACAAAATCTAATGCCCATTTCTCAAATGGTTCAATGAATACTTGGGCTTGAAGTGGCATTTGGTCTCGTGTAGTAGGCTTACCCATTCGTTGACATTCATCACAATTGGATACATAGGTTTTAGCATCTCTGAAAATATGAGGCCAATAGTAACCTGATTGCAAAACTTTGTAAGTGGTCCTTTTGTCTGTGAAGTGTCCTCCACAAGGGCCATCATGGAAGGCTTGTAAAATATCATGAATTTCATCTTCCCTTACACATCTCCTGATCACCAAATCTAGTCTTGTTTTGTAGAAGCAATCATTGTGCCACATGTAATTTGCACTTAGTTGAATTACTTTTTGTTTTTCTATAGGAGACAATTTCTAAGGCATCTTCCCTGTCACAAGATAATTAGCGACATCTGCATACCATGGAGTGAATGTAGAAATAGAAAATAAATTTTCATCAGGAAAGGTATCTTCTACTGGTGCATTATCTCCTAGATGAATCATTCTAGATAAGAAATCAGCCACAAGATTATCTTTACCAAGTCTATCAATAATGTTGATATTAAACTCTTGTAATAATAAGAGCCATCATGTAACTCTAGGATTTGTTACATGTTTGTTCATTAAGAATCGGATGGCTGAATGATCAGTGTGTACAAAATCTTGATATCCTGTAATATAGTGTCTAAATTTATTGATAGCATGGACTACAACTAGCGATTCGTTTTCTGTGACTGTACAATTAACTTCAGCTGGAGACAGATTTTTACTGATGAAGTAAATAACATAGGGCATTTGATTTTCTCTTTGTCCAAGGACTGCCCCAAGGGCTGTGTCTGAGGCATCGATATAGATATGAAAAGGAAGGGACCAATTTGGTCCTCTTAATATAGGGGTAGTTGACAATTCCTGTTTTAGAATTTCAAAAGATATTTGGCATTCATCATCCCACTTAAATTCAGCTTCTTTGGATAATAATTTAAATAAAGGGGTATCTAGTCTTGTAAAATTTGGAATGAATCTTCTATAGTAGCCAGCATGTCCTAAAAAGATACGGACTTCCTTTTGTGAGGAAGGTATTCTAATTTGTGTGATGATATAAATCTTTGCCGGATCAACTCTCATGCTAGAACGAGAAATGTGATGTCCCAAAACAATACCTTCAGTGAGCATCATTTTTTATTTTTCATTACTTAAGGAAAGGTTAGTTTCCTTACACCTAATCAAGACTTTTTCTAGACTGGCCAATGCTTCCTGGAAGTCTTGTCCATGGACTATAAAGTCATCCATGTAGACTTCCACACAATCATTGGTCAAGTCAGAGAAAATGGCCAGGACAACTCTTTGAAAAGTGGTTGGGGCATTGCAAAGTCTGAAAGGGAACACCCTATAATCATATGTGCCCCAAGGGAAGGTGAAAGTGGTCTTTTCCTGGTCTTTGGGTGCTATTTGTATTTGGTTGTAACCACTAAACCCATCCAAGAATGAAAAATACTTCTTTCAGGACATGGTATCCAACACCTAATCAATAAATGGTAAGGGAAAGTAATCCCTATGGGTGGATTTGTTTAACTCCTGGAAGTCTACACATATCCTCCACTTACCATTTTTATTGGAAACTATGACAAGTGGAGATACCCATTGACTATCTGAAATGGGGTATATGAGATTGGCTCAGAGGAGTTTTTTCAATTCCTCTTTTACAATATCTTTAAGGGATGGATTCATCCTTCGCTGAGGCTGTCTAACTGGCTTGATTTGGTCATTAGTGTAGATATGATGTGTGCATGTGTCAGGGTGAATGCCTTTCATGTCTGCATAATCCCATGCAAAGGCATCAAATTGTCTTTGGAGCATTTCAATCACTTGTGTCTTTTGTTCTGGTTCCAAACTAGAGTTGATATACAAAGGTTTTCCTGGGATAATCTCAACAAGTTTTGTAGTTTCTTCCTTATCTGAGGAGGTTGGTGATAAAGTGTATAATTGAGTGATATCAGGGTGCCAAGTTTGTTGAAATTCGAAACTAAAAATATGTGACAATTCTGCAAAAGACCTTGGGTATTCAATGCAATTTGTGTCAGCCAAAAATAAGCTTAAGACTTTTTCATCTGATTGTTCTTATATTCCTCTTACTTGTTCAAGTGTTAACAGAGGTCTGATGTAATATTCCTCTCCATAAGGGTTTTCTAACCAAATAGGTAGTTCTTGTGCCGGTTGGGCAGGAGGGAAGATGACAAGTTTTTGGCTATGTGTGCCATTGGATATAGTCATCTCACCAGACCGACGGTTGATAAAGGCATCTACTGTGGCCAGCCAAGGGTGGCCAAGAACCATAGGGTGTCTTGGTTTGGAGGATGATTTAGAATAGATGACTAAAAAGTCTACTAGATATTCCCAAGAAGCTAGAGTGATTGTGACATCATCTAGACTTCCTGCAGGGCTAATGACTGACTTATATGCCAACTTGATCATGGTTTGGGTTGGTCTTAACTGGTTGATTTGAAGCTTTTGTATAGTTTCAAAAGGCATTACATTAATAGTTGCACCCAAATCAATGAGTGCGTTTGGTAGAGAAATACCATCAATTTCAACAGTGACAATTGGGTTTCCAAGGTCATTATATTTGTATGGCATTTCAGAAATAAATTCAGATAATTGTCCAACTACCTGAACAAGAGGAGGTTTCTTCTTCTTCCTTCCTAGTTTCTTAATGCAAAGATCCCTTATAATTTTGGCATATATAGGGATATCCTTAATAGCTTGCAGCAGAGGTATTTTTATGCACACATTTCGTAATTCATCTTCTATATCTCTGTGCAAGGGTGGGTCGGGTTTCTTCACTAATAGTCTTTCGGGGTAAGGTGGGAGATTAATTTGTTGTGGTACTCGTACAAACTGAGAAGTGATTGGGATATAAGGAGAGGCCTCTTCTTCTGCACGGGTGGTTTGAGTGTTTTCTTCCTCAGAATGATTATCATTTTCTTCCTGAATTATTACTGCAGGATCTGATTGGTTTACCACTTTCCCTGATCATAGTTGAATTTCATAGGTGGGAAGGTTTGAACTTCTGTATTCTGCATAGGGTGGGTGGGTCAATTATTGGGGTTAGGGACTGGCTGAGCATGGATTGTTGTTGGTCTTAGAGGGTTGTGGGCAACTTGGTTTTGTGGTTGTTGATTGGCATTTATAGATACTTGCTGCTGGTGATTAGGATTCAAGGGGTTTGTAAATTGTTGTTGTATAGGAGGTGGGAGTAAGGCTTGCATCTATGGTGGGTTGAATCCAGGTAGTAATTGGGAAATGTTTGCAGGGTAATTTGGATATGTAGGGTAAGAGGGATTTCCATACATAGGTCCCCTCCAACCTTGTTGCCAAGGTTGAGTTTGCTGAGGTGTCCATTGTGGATAGGTCATTGGGGAAGGACCCCATTGTTGTTGTTGATATTGTGTATTAGGATCATAAAATGTATTGGGATTTTGGGCTCTCCAAGTTCTTCTAGAAGGGTATGGCTGTTCTTGTGACACTCCTCCTCCCCTATACATGGCTTGTAGTTCAAGAAAGGTTGGACACTCAGATGTGGGGTGTTCTAGTGTACACAGACCACAGATTTCTATGACATTTAATGGGCATTCTTTCTTGCTGTTGTGCTTCTTTCGACATCTATGACAAAATATTGCTAAAGCATCTTCTTCTTGTTTCTTTTTCAGTTTCAGAGTATCTAATTGGTTACTTATTGTGCTCAAGATGTCTGTTTTAAAGTTCTCCAATAAGTTTCCTAACTCAGTTATGGTGACAGTCCCTGAACTTTGTTTTGTATTTCTGCTAAAAGGATCTCTTGGTCCTTTGCCTATTTTAGCTTGTCCTCTTGAGTATCTCCTACAATAATCTACAATTTCTGAAAAAGGTTTTTGGTGTACACCTCCTGAACTCAACAAATTTAAAACTTCTATGCAATCATCCCTAAGACCTTTCAAGAATACAGTTCTTACTACAGCTGGGTCTAAGGTGAATAGTTTTGACTTTTGATAGTTGTATAAGAACCTTTCTAAGTAGTCTTCGGGAATTTCATCTTCTGTTTGATGCATTTTAAAAATGTCGTTTTTAACATTATCCTTACAATAGTCTTGGTATTTTCGTAAAAATGTGTCTTTCATTTGATCCCAAGAAAGGATTGTATTTTCTCCTAAGATCATGAACCATCTTAAGGATGAATCTTTCATTGTAGCAAGAAAAAGCTTAAGTTTTTGGGCATCGTCTTAGTAGTTATAGCTTCCACATAATATGTCAAACTCAAATAAAAATAAATCTGGATCTTCAGTTGACATACCTCTGAAAGTGGGTAATGATGATAGTGGGATATTCTTCATGCTGACGTTTATGGAAATATCCAAGATTGGAAACCAAAAGGTCTCAGTCTCTGTAGCTATATTTCCTTCTTCTTCTGCCATTCTACTGATGGATGGTTCAGAAACTGGATTTTCTATGTCTCCTAAATGTTCAGCAGACTCACGTTCTACCTGTCCCAATATTGATTCTTCCGTTTTAGGTTCTCCTTCTGGAGCCTCGTTGGCTCCCCTTGAATTTTCTGTTGGTGGAATTTTTCCTGCACTAGTGTCAGTTGGATTAGTTGGGGGGGGTTGTTTTTGAATACTTGGAGCTTACAAATCTACCCTTGTTATCTCTATATCTATGCATAAAATGGAAATTTGATTCTTTAGCTGAATTGAAATTATAATTCTATCTAGAAGGTAAGAAGGCAACCTGGCTTTGGAGAACCCCACTCTAGTGGCCGCGTGGCTCTTCACTCACATCTTAAACATTTTTTCCTCCTCCCTCGAGAAGCCTTTTAAAACATTAAAATTTATGCAAACAATCTAAGCTAAAAATTACTTCCTACCATTTGCAACTCCCTGACAACGGCGCCAAAATGTTGTGCTACTTATATGTCTAATATAATGCACTCATTAATTATCAATATGGGATTCATAATCAACAGAGTTACAAGACACCAGTAAGAAAGGTAATTTCTAATGTCACGAGTATAGAATTAAACTAGATTATGCATGCTGGAAACAAATCAAAATAGAAAATTGCAATGCACTTTGGTTGTCTTTCGCAGGGAGGCTATCCATTCCATTATGGCACATGTAAGTATGATATGGAATTGGTTTGACAGATCAACTATGCTATCTGACCCAGAAAACTAACTATGCAATCCACACTTTTGAAAGGAAATCACACATCAATCAGCAAAGCATAGCATGGGTAGTTCAATAGTCAATATGTTGGTTCTGTTGTGGTTCACAATGAACTTCACTAGTTCTTATCCAAGTAGTTTTGACTATTGCTGCCAACATATATGATCACTCAAGGAAATCAAATTCATGAGAACAAAAACAGGGTATATGCAAAAACAAAGCAATTAAAGATCTCTAAGCAATTATAGAATGGAAATCTTAATCTAAGTTGTACTGCTATCATCTAACAGAGTTAAAGCTTTAGCTGATTCAATGTTTATACTACTGAAAACAAATACTAATGCTAATCTAAAAATAGGCTGACCTTTGTTGGGCGGTGGGCCTTTGCCGCTTCAACAGGTCAACTACTGAAGTCTATAGGAAGTTTGTCTTCAACACACACATTACTCTCACTCACATTTTAAAACATAAAACCAAACTTTCTTTAACAACTCAACTCATACTCAATCATAGATAATCAAAATATGGAGATAAAATGACATTCCATTATTCTTCACTCAGAATATGTTTTGTACTATCATACACTTCTTTACATATTGGTAATATGCTAACTCTCCTACTCTTCTACCATCCTTCCCATGGCTATGTAATAGTCTGAATCATGAAACACAAGGAGGCGAAGTGATTTGCAAATCAATCAGTTGTTGAATTCAATCATTCGGTTACATCTTTAGCTTCATCCTCATGACACGAAATGCATGAGGATGAGGCAATCAACAAACTATTCTTATCATAGCCTTGCTAAATCAAATAGACATCCACCAATTGACTTAGGAGAGATCTGACACTTAACTTAGTGCATTAGGCTCTTCCATATTAGTACTGGATCGTAATAGGTAGATGGTACTGGATCATGATAGTGTGCAAAAGGTTGTACTGGATCATGAAAGAGCATGGTCGTTGGTACCGGATCATAACAATGTGTGTTGTTGGTACCGGATCACAACAGGTAAGTTTTAGTACCGGATGCGTTTGGTACCAGATTCAAACAACAACAGTCTTGGTGCACAGGTACCGGATAGCTGAGCTAGTACAAGAATGCTAGACATCTAGAAGTCAAAGATTCACATATGACAAGTCGAGCATTAGTACATGAAATAGTTAATTCCTTAACTCAATAAACCACAAAATGCATGAATTAACCATACTTTACCTTATGACCTTATTACTAGCAATTGGTAGCATTCTTGTCATTCACTCAAGCTTTAGGTAGGCCAAAAAGGTATAAGTGAAGAGTATAATAGGGTACTGGGGATGTCAATTTTGGGTCTCAACAGACGCTACCCTCCACATATTCCTGTTCACAACCAGTTCATCATAGAGAAATCAAAGAGAAGGGGCAGTTATAGTCGGAATAGAGTGCGCTTAGCTTCTGAAATATTAGACATAGATAGAGAGTTAAGTCACAGTCCTAGGTCGAGGTAGACTGGCTCCAGAAGACTTCAAAAGACTACCTCCTCCTCACATAGATATCTTCCCATGCATCCAGTTATCTCCAGTGGCCTCCAACAACTTGCAGGCATGCCATTACCCAACACAGAGGTCTTTTATGTCACTCCAAGGATTATTTTCTTCCAATTCAGTTCCTCCAATGCATTCATCAGTTCTTTTTCAGAGACAGTAGTAGTTTTCAGTTGATTAATTCCAACATTTTCTTAGATTAGATACCATAGTGGTCTTATGTGTGTGATAAGAACCACTCTTGTCCATTAAGTCCAGTGTCTTAGTTAATTTAATAATTTGTTCTATGAACAGTTACCTAAATTTAGGTGTCAGTCCCCTATGGACGATAACGTCTGCAACTTTGTTAAATAGGGTTTCTTTGAATGTTTTAGGGGTGGGAAGTTTTTGGAAGGAAAGTAGAAGCAACAGAACAATTGGACCTACTCATTTAATTGTAAAGTTTCTACCCATGAATATATGTTGATGACAATTGTGTTTCCTACTCAAATCGTTATGTGTTGATTCTTATCTTGAATGCAGATTTTGTGATGTGTGCAAAGTACATTTCCTTATTCTTTTAGATATTGTTTTAGTTTATCTTTTGCTAGTTATGAAACATGTTATATAGCTATTGTTCAGTGAAGATACACTATTTTGCAACCTTTTGAATGATTTTCATCTAGATATTTCTCTAGGTCTTGATATATTATCTTAGGTCTTAGTTTCTACACAACAAGTGGTTCATTGCATAGTTTGTTTTTGTTATCATCTGTGTGTGTCTTTTCATACCCCCAATTTTCATCCAACACCCATACCATTATCAAAGGAGAACCTACTTTTACATTGTGTAGCATGTCCTACCAGAGCACCATCTTTGAAAACCTGTCCTTAAGCTTACCAAAAAAACCTACTTGTAAAAAAAACCATTCATTACAACTTGAGGAGGCTTAGCTTTTCCCTTTAGCATTTTGGTGTAGACCTTAGGACCAACATCTTCTGGCACTGTTGCTGGGGAATGGAGTAACAAAATATATTTCCCTGGGAGAATGACAATGATCAACTATGACCTTTGATGGTGAACAAAGTTTAGACACAGATAGAATTCCATCGTTCACCTAGCGACTCCACTGAGTAAAATATAAATAAGAAATACTGGCACCGATAAAGGGATTCAATAGAACCAAATCTATGCACAACAAATCCACCAAGGCTCATACTAACCCTAAGAAGGATATAGTAGTCTCTGATCCAAAAAGGAAACTAATAAAATACACTGTAGCTCAGAGATATACTTCCCCCCTCAAGGGAAAAGATGAACACAAAGAATCTACTTCTAATCACAATCACAAGCAGCTTGAATTTTCTATCCCTGAGAATCACAATTCCAAAGAATCTCAAACATCTCCAACTCATGATTCCACCTCATCATCCAGTATTGCATCCACCCTTGTCTCTCCCATAAATCCTCAGATTCCTATTATTCAAACCATGGCCGTTAACAAAGTGGATGTCATAATTTTTTCCAGATATGCACACCTAGTTCTTCCTGTAGGCTTACATGCACTCCCAGCCATGTATTACAGGAAATATTTACCAAGATATAATAGGTAAGGTGATGTAATTGTTGAGGAATATATGGTAGCCTTTTATAACTTTGCAGATAATTTTAACATTGCTTTGCCAAATGTGTGGATGAGGTTGTTTGTATAGAGTCTATATGGGGAAGTCAGAAAGTGGTTCAAGGGTCTTCCTCCAACCTCCACTGCAGATATTGAGGCGTTGGATGAAACTTTCATAAAAAAATGGGGAGATAGGAGAGATTATCTCTACTAAATCACTGAGTTTGGGGCCCTAAAGAGAAAAAATGGTGAATCTATTTTAGAATTCACCAAGAGATTGAATAAGATGTATGGTAGAATCCTAGATGAGATCAAACCAACTAAAGCCTCTGCCAAGATCACTTATGTCAATGCATTTTGTGAAGATTTCTCCCTCCTCCCCAGAGAGAGAAGATCAACCACATTGTTGTCCATGCAGGAAGGAACCATTGAGGTCGATTCTAATATCTTGGCCTCAGACAGATTAAAGACTAGATCCGATAAAGATAAGAAAAAACAAAGAGAGGATTCCCTTACCTCCTCTAAATCAGCCACATCTGATCCAAAACTTGATGAAATGACCAAAACTTTGAAAGACCTGACTTCTGAAATAGATAAGGTTAAGTGGGAATCTAAATAGCCAAATAGAACCCAACAGTAATGGTTGGGTTAAGTGTATCCTCTGATGTAATAAGTTTGCAGGATGAAAACCCAACCATTAATGTGGGTCCACACATTAAGGATGGCTCTGATGCTTCTCCTCCATTCTATATATCTTTGAATGTCCATGATAATATCTTGCAAAATTGTCTTATGGACTCAGGAGCCTCTCATAATGTCATGCCCAAAGTTGTTATGGAAGAGCTAGGTTTGGAGATTACCAAACCTTACCAGGACTTGTACTCCTTTGATTCTAAAAAAGTAAAATGTCTCGGACTGATAAAGGACATGGTGGTTTCTATGGCACAGTTACCCATGAAGAGTGTAGTGATGGAAATTATGGTGGATAACATTCTCCCAAAGTTTAGTATGCTCTTATATAGAACATGGGATAAGAATGTTGGAGGATCATTAAAAATGGACCTCACTTATGGCACGGTCCCTGTGTTTGGAGGAGAAGACAGGAAGCTATACAGAGAGGTAATGTTAGCCTACATTGTCAGTGATCATCATAACCCAAGAAATCACCCAATTTATTCTATTGAGGATGACACTGGCTCATCTGTCTTTCATATAAATGATGATGGACATGAAATGCCAGTAAGCCAATTCAATAATCATCCACTGCCAAGTCAACAAAACAAAGTATGGAATATGTATTTCGATGGATCTTCATAGAGAGAAGGATCAGGTGCAGGTATACTCCTCATTTCCCCTTCAAAAGAGGTAATAACAGTTTCTTATAAGCTGCAATTTGAAATTACTAATAATATAGTTGAATATGAAGCTCTGGTGTTGGGATTGAGGGTTACCAAAGACATGGCCATTGATTGTGTAGCAGATTTTGGCTATTCTGAGTTAATAATCAATCAAGTAAAGAACATCTATCAGGATAAGAAGCAAAGGCTCAAACAATACAAGAATGAGGTATGGGATCTGATTGATAATGTATTTATAAAATTTAGCATTTCTTTCATTCCCAGATAATAGAATCAGAAGGAATAGTCTTTGGCCTTAGATGGAAGCACTTTCAGGCCTCCCATTGGCCCAAATATTAAATATCAGGTGGAAATCAAATGTAGAACAACCATACTAGAAAACATAAAGCACTGACAAGTCTTTAGTGATGATCTAGAGCTGTAGATTTTTCTACACACCATTGATGAATTCTCCAATATCTCAATTGATCAAGAAAGTCAAGAAGGTGAAGATGTGGAATTAGAAGATCAACAAACATCTCGTCTATTAAAGGAAGTAGTTGGTCATGATATTGTGGAGCTAAAAACCAACCACATTCCAAGAGGACTAGTGCCATTGGAAAGGTTGTTTGGCAGTAATGATGTTTACAAAGGGGCTTCCATGAAGCATCAATAAGAAGAGATAATAGATTGCAATATTGGGACCACTGAGAATCCCAATATCATCAAGCTATCCAAAGAAATAGTTGCATAACAAAGGGGAAGGTATGACAATCTCTTTAGAAAGTTTGTTCATATTTTTGCATGGTCCTATGAATATTTGAAGACATTTGACACTGACATCATCCAGAAAAATATTCCTCTAAACGCTATCTCCAATCCATTCAGACAGAAGATTCAGAAATTTAATCCCATGTTAATGTCCACAATTGAGAAGGAGATGTAAATAATGTTGGATTCCAATATTATTGAAACATTGAGGTACTCAAACTGGGTGGCCAACTTAGTACCTATAAGTAAGAAGAGTGGGGATATATAGTTGTGTGTTTATTTCATAAATCTCAACAAGTGTTCTCTGAAGGACAATTTCCCCCTCCCCAAGATGGATCACATTTTACAAAGGGTGTTCAGTGTACACAGAATTTCCTTGTTAGATGGATACTTTGGTTATAACCAAATAACAGTGAGTGAAGAGGATAAAGAAAAAAAAACATTCACCACCCCATGGGGAACATTCATGTATGATAAGATGCCCTTCGGGATGATGAACATAGGAGCCACTTTTCAAAGGGCCATGGACATAGATTTTGTGGGGAAAAAAGACATATTTATTTTCATTTACTTGGATGAAATAACCATTTTCTACAAGTCCGATGAGGAACATTTGTAGCATTTGGAACAGGTTTTCAAGAAGTGCAGAAGATATGGAATATCTTTGAATCGTAGGAAGTCTCACTTTGCCATGCCAGAAGAAAATCTCATGAGCCACATCATATCAGAAGGAGGTATAAAAATTGATCCAAAGAGGGTTTTTTCCATTCAACAAATTGAGATCCCCAGAAACAAAAAGGTTGTCTAGTATTTTATTTGTAAGATAAACTTCCTTAGACTTTTTGTGCCTAATTTTGCTAAAATTTTGAAGCCTATTACTAACATATTGAAGAAAGAGGATGTGATAAAATGGTCATTGGAGGAAAAATCATCTTTCCAAACAATCAAGAAATATTTCATTGAAGCCCCTGTATTGGCCAACCCTGACTATACCAAATATTTCTTCATCTTCTCCTTTTCTTCAGAAGAAACCATTGTTGATGTACTGCTGCAAAAAAATGAAGAAGGGAATGAGAATCCTATATCCTTTTTCAGTAGATCCCTCTAATATGTTGAAATGAAGTATGATATATTAGAGAAACATGCTTATGCACTGGTCAAATAACTCAAACCCTTCAGGGTTTATGTGTTGCAGTCTAGCATAACAACCTTTGTTCCTAGAAGTAGTGTCAAAGAGATTTTGGTCCAGCTAGACAGTGAGGGAAAAAGAGGGAAATGGATTGTCAAACTATTGGAATATGACCTGCACATAAATCCCACCAAGTTGATCAAAGGACAAGGACTTTCCAAATTGATATCATAATCAAATTGTAAGGTGCTATAATTGCATCAAATCTTCACCCAATCATATGCACCCATCAGACAACCTGGACATGACAGTTTACAGGTATTCTAAAACTACTCCTCTTCGCCTTGGTATAAAAACATCATCTATTTTCTACAGGATTTAGAATTTCCACCAGACGTGAAAAAGGAAAAGGTCAGGTCTCTCAAATTGAAAGCTATCAAATTTTGCATTTCAAACCAGAGCTTGTATTGGAGAGATCCTGCTGGCATCCTATTAAAATTCCTTGATGAAAATGAAGCCAAACAAGTCACATCAAACATGCATAGAGGAGTATGTGGATGACACCAACATTGGAAGGCCACAACTCTCAAAATCTTGAGGGAAGGATACTACTGAACCACCCTTTTATATGATGTGTTTTCCATTGTTAGAGCCTGCAATGAATGCCAATTTTTTGCAGGGAAACATAAGTTACTATCACCACCCGTAAAACCTATTACTATTAGTGGTCCATTTCAGAAATGGGGGATGGAATTCATAGGAGATATAAATCCACCCTCTATTGGAAAACACAAGTGGATTAACATTGACACTGACTACTTCACCAAATGGATTGAGGTTCTGCCCACCAAGAATGCCACTGACAAGATGATCATGAATTTCTTGGAAACCAATATTTTTTCTAGATTTGGTTGCCCCGATAAGCTTGTAACAGACAATGCCCAAGCATTCATCTCTAAAGCCATGATTGACTTCTATGGCTGTCATAACATTTCCTTGACACATTCCACACCTTATTACCCTCAGGGAAATGGCCTGGCAAAATCATCAAACAAGACTCTCATCAGGATCATTGAGAAGTTGCTAACTGAAAACAAGAAATCCTGGGACTCTAAGCTCAAATATGCTTTATGGGCTGACAGAATCAGCACCAAGAAGTCTTTGGGAACCTCACCCTTTGAGCTTGTTATGGAATAGACGTTGTTTTTCCCACTCCGCATAGTATACCAGTCCTAAAATTCTTACAGGAAGAGATTGAAGAGACTAATGACATCCAAAGGAGAATATTCTAGATTATAGAATTTCAAACAAAAGAGAGAAGCATTGGAGAAGAGGACAGAAGCATATCAGAACAAGATCAAGTCAATCTTTGACAAGAAAACCAAGAAGGAGATCTTTCAAAAAGGTGACTTGGTATTAAGGTGGGATGCTAGAAGGGATGACCTCTGGTTTGGCCCTTTTAAGGTGGTTGAAGTTCTTAACAACAACACATTTATCCTGCACAATCTAGATGATACAAAGATCTTTGGAGGCCTAGTAAATGGGTGCTTCTTGAAACATCGTTTTGTTTAAGGATGAGGGAAGGTCCCTCTTGTATCATATATACTCTCTTTTTATTGTTTCTTTTGATTAGTTAGTTGTGTGTGAATAAGACTCCATATCCCAACAAAGGAACTGGGGTGTAGTTTCAGTTTTTAAGTCAATAACATGCATGGTTGAGGCACAATATCAAATAACATAGGGCCGACAGACAAAACAAAAGTAGGAAACACAAGACAAGAATAGTTATTTAATCTCAAGGCACTGATCTACAATTCTTAGCACCTCACAGGGATGAGCTATTCCTAGTTGGTGCCAATGTTGTCACCTAGGTCTGCACCCCTGCTCTTTTCCCTCCTTTACCCTCTGAGTCCATCAATGTTCATATTTATCGTTTCTTTCATAGCCTATTCCCCTTTTTTATGCTTCATGACCTATGTTTTTCATTTCTTATTTGCACTATCTGTTTTCTTTCTTGAGATGAGTCCATGTTCTTGTTCAAGTTCGAATACATGTCATTATTTTTTCCACTAATGGAGAATGTACCAGCTCCACTGAGTTCTTGTGTGCGTAGGATAGATCCAGGTCCAACAAGCCCCATGTAAGCTCAGTAAGCTTTTGCAAAGAAGGCAACGAACCAGAGCATTCTTTTTCGAACTAGAAATAAAAGAAAATAACAAGTTGACGATTGTGAAGATGAGGATTCACCTTTGAACCAGATCAACGGTTCTCTTGCGATCAAGATTTCAGATGTGGAGAAAATATATTTTGTCACAGGGCATCTAACTCTCGCGTTGATCGCCATCGACAACATCCCCATCCTCCAGATCAACGGTCCTCACACTTTCCTTGACCCCCCCCGACCATTCTACCTTTAACGCTGGGGGGGGGGGGTCTGGGAAAGTGGTTTTCCCCACCACTGGCCCTACCTAATGTGGTGGCTCCTCAGGATTTCAGACCCCCCCNCTCGCGATACCGCTCCTCTCACCACCTAACACCTGTCCTCCAGTCACACCTATCACCTCCTGCATATACACCACCCCTCTCTTGTCTCAACACATGTCTCCCACTCACACTCTACCTCTTCACTCCCTACATGCCACCTATCAACCTTCCGCCCCAGATCACAGATCGTGCCAAACCATGTCAATGGCCAGGGTTCATTTCGGCACCACAACATGCTCAGGTGTTAAAACCCTTGAGCAGGACGAAATTGAAACCATGGTATCACATGGTAGCTATGTGGCATCTTAGAGGGGATTTCAGGCCCAAAGGTGGTGTGGACCCAAATCACCCTCGGCCACCCCCAAAGTCACCTAATTATATGATGTTAGGTCACCACATCACCCCCATCTCACCTTCACTCATGTTCCCGATTCCTCTCTCTAGGTCAGCTGCATCCATGTCATCCACCTCCACTCATGTCACTTTTCCTATTGGACGCTCCCCTCCACATCTTCTTTTTCACAACCAATTCATCACAGAGAAATCGAAGAGAAGCACCAGTTATAGTTGGAACAGAGTGCTCTTAGCCTCTAAAATCTCAGACACAGACAAAGAGTTAAGTCACAGTCTCAAGTCAAGGAAGATTAGCTCCAGAACACTTCAGAGGACTACCTCCTCCTCACACAGATATCTTCCCATGCCGCTAGTTGTCTCCAGTGGCCTCCAACAGCTCATATGCATGCCATTACTCAGCAAAGAGCTCTATTCTATCACTCCAAGTCTTATTTTCCTCCAATTTAGTTCCTCCAGTGCATCCATTAGTGTTGTCTCAGAGAAGTAGTAGTTTTCACTTGATTAATTCCATCATTTTCTTATATTAGATACAAGAGTGGTCTTTTGTGTGTGATAAGAACCACTCTTGTTGATTAAGTCCATTGTATTATTTAATTTAATAATTTGTTCTATGAACAGATACCTAAATTTAGGTCTCAGTTCCCTATGGACGAGAACCTATGCAACTCTGTTAAATATGGGGCCTTTGGATGTTTTAGGGGTGGGAATTTTTTGGAAGGAAAGTAGAAGCAGCAGAAAAATTGGATCTTCTCGGTTAATTGTAAAGTTTTCTACCTGGTGAATATATGTTGATGATAGTTGTGTTTCCTACTCAAATCGTTATGTGTTGATTCTTATCTTGAATGCAGATTTTGTGATGTGTACAATGTACATTTCCTTATTCTTTCAGCTATTTTTTTAGTTTATCTTTTGATGGTTATGCATCTTGTTATACAACTATTGTTCAATGAATATCCACTATTTTGCAACCTGTTGAATGATTTGCAAATAGATATTTCTCTATGTCTTGAGATATTATCTTAGGTCTTAGTTTCCGCACAGGAAGTGGTTCATTGAATTTCTTGTTGTTGTTTTCTGTGTGTGTCTTTTCATACCCCAAAATTATCATCCAACACCCATACCATTAGTAAAGGAGAACCTACTTTTACATTGTGTAGCCTGTTGTTACACATAAAATTTGCACACCTAGGTACCTCGCCCTAAGTGTTGTAAAGCATCATATAAGTGTCTCATACACCTCGACACCATGGAATAACCTATGTCACAATCCCTAGTCAATGTGGAGGAGGGATATATTACATGAAGGAAAAAATACCAAGTGCACATGAATTATTATTAATATTCATTAAAAAGAAACTAATCAAGTGTGAGAATCAAGTGCACATGAATTATTATTAATATCCATGAAAAATAAATTAATTAAGTGTGAGAATCCACCTCACATTTGGTTTCCTATTTTTTAGGGAAGGTGGGGGAGCTCATGGATAGTTGAAATATTTCCTCTTTAAAACCCTTGAGAGATATTTCCTCCCAAAAATCCTTAAGAGATATTTTCTTCCTAAATATCTTTCAGATCCATTTTTAGTGGATCTGGTGAGTGATCCTCTCCATGGTGGTTAAGCCTCCAAATCCTATATAATGAGGGATTTACATGGAGGAGGAAGGCATGAAAGAGTTTAGAGATACCAAACTTATGATCTCATAAGGAAGGAGGAAATTGGAGGTATCAAACTTATGGTCTCTGGAGATTTGTGCAAGGGCTAGACGAGGAGGACTTAGAGAGGCTGTTGCGACTTCATCAACGGTTTGTAAGTATCTTTTTAGAGTTCTCATTAATACATGTGCTTGGCCCATTTCCTTCAATTTTGTGTACATTGGCATGAACTTGTCTCTTTAGATAAATTTAGATTTAAACTGATCATGGTAGAATATGAAGTATGTTTTGTCTTCGTTGATTATTGGATTGCAAGACTCGTTAAAGGACTTGGAGATCAAGCTCAACTTGGACTGAGTGAGGAAAAACTTCGTAAAAAGGTACTCATACTTTGTTCCTCTTCTCTATTGAATAGTTTAGCTATGTTTAAAAGAATTTCAGTGATCAAAGTTAGCACTTTTCTGTCTTGGTCATAGGGGTCTAAGATCCAAGAGGGAATTCACCTGTCCATAGGGGAAAGAATGCTCTCGATCACCTTATCTATATTTCTTATATCAATCGACATTATTTTTTCTAGGATTCATAATTATATATCAGCCAATTATATAGTTTTGTGTCTGAGTTTTGACCCATAGACATCGGGGGACCAATTAAAATTTCACCATTGGTGTTCGGTTTGTTGTTATGCTTCTCTTCATTCATTATCTGATAAAGCTGACAAACCTCCTATTCTTTGTCCCATGTTTATACCCATGGTTTTCCTTCCTTTGGATCCATGCATATGATGATTTTACTACCTCTTCATTTAAACTTGTTCCTATCTCTTTCCAAGGAGATAGTTTCTTTCATATTTAGATCCCATGGTCTACCTTCTAATGCAAGGTAAGAAGGAATTCATTCAACCAAAGTAATCACCTAGAATTCGATCATCATTGGTATCCCAATTATATTTGTTTTGATGTTTTTAAGTGTTCCAATTGGATCAATGAATATTTGATCTACTTGTTTTAAGAAATTCATCATTGGAGCCAGCGAGGGCCTTCCAAGACATTTCCATGTCTCTCAGAGAAGGATATTTACTTGTGATCCAAATTTGACTATGATTTTCTTAATCATATTTCCTTCAACCTCGAGGTCAACTTAAGGATAGTAATCATTCATGTGTTTATCCTACGAAATTTTTTGAAGAATATTATATGGTCATTGATCATATTTATACTCCCTTAAAATAATAAGAAATTTGATCAAACACCCAATCGACTCTTTTCTTTCAATAGCTAGAGAAAATCATCTAAGGTAGTGTCCGAAGTGTTTTGTTGTCTTCCCTTGTTTCCATTTATTTTTTCTTGGTCGATATTTTTGAAACATTTCAGCGCTTCCCGCATTATCTTTTCTTCTTTCTTTAGGTTAGGGTAAGTGTTTCAATATCGCGTATGTCGAACTGGTGACTCTTGGTAATTTTCTCAACCTACACCTGATATGGTCACAACATGGAGATTCTTTGAGTTTAACACTTCTTTCTTAGGCAGAGTATGCAAGAGGTTAACATTCCTTTTGTTCATAACTTTATCCAATAATATATGATAGTCTTCCTGTGAGTGATCGGTTCTATCCTTAATATGATAGTTGGGGATTATAATGTTGTCTTTCTAACAATTAAAACAACGTAATCATCCTCGACCACATCCTCGACCTCCTTGACCGCGTCCACCTCTATATCCTCCTCTTCCTTGGTAACCACCTCGACCATGACCTCTATATCCATTTCCTTCTCCTTGGTTGATGTTATGATTAGTGGCCTACATTTGATAGATTGTGTGGATATTTTTCTTGTTTCAACCATTTAGACATAATTCTTGTGTGGAATGATTATTTTCTTGACAAATGTGACACCATTTTGTTCTAGCATTTTTTAAATTATGTGGGAAATATTTGGTTGCATGATTTGTCATGGCTTGAAAAATATCACAGAAGGTTTCTATTTGAATACAATGGATATTACAATATGATGCATCATTGAATTTACAATATTCCTTTGTGTGCCCTTTTCTAGAGAAAATGGTGCATCAAAGTTCATTCCTTGTAATGGCCATGTTTTTTTAAAGATTGTTGCAAAATTTTGAGTTTTTCTTCTAGTTTCTTTTCCATCACTCATGAAGTTGATGGTCATCCATCATCCATTTCTATGTGCTATGTTTGTTTTAGGGTGTCTTCGCATGTTTTAATGCCATACATTCATAGCATAACTCTTGTTTTTTGTAGCAATCTTGCTACGTACCATTGTACCAAGAGTTTTTCTTTTGTGATATAAGGAATTTGACTGAGTAAATATTTAAGTCTCTTATCATATTCTCTTACTATTTTTTCCACACTTTGATTTATTTCTTTAATTTTTTTCCCATCTAGATGATTGATGTCTTGAGTCTTGAAAAATGTGAGGAAATTTTTCTTTATACTTATTCTCGACCTTGTCTGATTTTTTATACAGTTCATGAACCAAGTGAGGACTCTGGCTCGAAGAGTGATGAATTGTGCCATTTTCTTATCTTCATCTGTGATGTCATCAACATCCCATAATTTTTCTCAAGAGATCCAATGTTATTTTGGATATTCATCTCCTTCATAAATGGTTATATGATTGAGATCCATTGTGGTTTTCTTAGGAGGTTTAGAAACTAGAACTATGGAAAGTGTTTGAGTTTGTTGATATATTATAGGATTCGACTAGGAATTCAACATGACTTTGTTTTTAGGGGTCGAAATCTAATTATTCAAATCGACTAGTAATTCACATTTTTTCTATTATGAAAGGCGATGGACAACCAAGAAAATCCCACACACACAATGGGTCCAACTGTTTTTCCATACAATGGGGGTCCTAAGAAGCTTGTACATTCAGGAGGAAAACAGGAGGAAACCAAGAGGCAAACAAGATATTAGGGCTGTGTAAGAATGAATTTCTATGCAACATTCAATTTTAGGGTAGAATCTTCTACGTGGAAAGAGACCCTGATATGAATTAAATATTTCATCTTTCATCATTATCCAAAGGATGCCACACCGAAGGTTGTCTGTGCCTATCACAAGTCAATGTATAAACTAAAAGAGGAGGTACATTGTTGGAAAATTGAAAGTGATGAGGCCAACGAGGATGACCTCTGGGGAATACATATCCAAGAAATTAAGGGCAAGTGCGTAGTGGAAAGGAAAGATTCAAATATTTATTCATCAGAATATGTCTGACTAATTAATACAAAGAAACATAATATTGGCACCAAATAAGAACCAAATATGGCCATCATCAGGGATTATTGGGACATGGAAACCATAACCTAGGTGGTAGATTTGTTAAAATATTATGAAAATCTATTCCCCCTAAGATTTTCAAAGATGAAGGGAATCACAAGATCCTTTGGGGCCATGAAAATTAAATTAAATATCGATGTTAAACGAATAAAGAGGAAACCATATCCCCTAAAACCCAGGTATAAATAAAGGGTATGTAAAGAGATGGATCGTATGTTGGATGCCATAATTATTATTCCCATAGAATATTCATACTAGATTAGTCCAATGGTGGTGCAACCAAAGAAGAAAGGAAAAATAATAATTTGTGTTGAATTGCACAACCTAAATGTAGCATGCATCCATGATCCATTCCCTACACCTTTTATGAATGAAGTACTGGAAAATGTAGGTGTATGTGAGTCCTAATCCTTCAAAAATAGATTATAGCGATATCACCAAAGTTTGAATCACTGAAGAATATGGAGCCAAGACAACATTCACAACAAAATGGGGATCATTTTATTACTGAGTGATTCCATTTGGGTTGAAGAATTCCCCTACAATATTTTCTAGGATCGTGCTCACAATGCTCAAAGAATTTATCCACAAGTTCTTGGAAGTGTACCTACACAAATGAATGATGTTCATCCTTTTAAAATAACAAATGCAATCCCTACCATTTATGTTGGACATATGTCACCAAATCCATATTTCCTTGAATCTGAAGAAACGTATAATGTTTACATCATTCGGGATATTGCTCGGGAATGTGGTTTTCAAAGAATGATTGTTGGTGGATCAAGAAAATATTGGTACAATATTGGACATGGTGGCCTCCACTTCATTCTAGGAGTTTCACACTACTTTGAATCACACTGGGTATTATAGTAGGTTTATTCAAATCTATTCAAATATTGTAGTGTCACTCAAGAAACTATTGTGCAAAGACACATAGTAACTTTGGAAATAAGAATGCTAGTAATAATTGAATACACTAAAGGAAAGGCTTGTAACTGTGTGATCCTGATATTTCCATATTGGTCCAAGACTTTCTATGTTCATGTAGACACACCATCTATTTCACCGGGTGTTGTTCTTGTATAACCTGGTGAAGGAAATATCGATCATCCAGATTATTTTTCCAACAACAATCTATCTGACTTAGAGAATAATTGTACCACAACAAAGCGTGAGGTCCTGGATATGGTATAGGAATTACAAAATTTTCTACACTATTTTCTTGGTACACCATTCATGTTTTTCACTAATCATTCCACACTCAAATATTGTTCAACAAGCCAGTTTTTGGGGGGGATAATTTGATGGTGGCTCTTGTTGTTCCAAGAGTTTGAATTTGAAGTGGTTGTAAATCCAAGAAAGCACAATGTAGTTTCATACCACCTGGAAAGGATCAAGTTTGTGGAAGTCGGACATAACTTAGAATATGAACATCCTAATGCACAACTATTTAGAGTAGAGACAATTCCAGATCAATTAACTGAGGTTACTAAATTTCTCACAACAAGACAAGCACCAGTTGATTATACGTGGACCCAATGTCTCCAACTGGTGACCCATAGTGAAGACTATCAGTTAATAACTTGATAATTATACAATCTTTGGGATGACTAAATTTTTCACAGATGTGTTTTAGATCTTGAGAAATATCTAATTTGGTATGAGGCTCTTAAAGGAATTGTCGGAGTTCACAACATCAAAAAAGATATGATGCATAAGGTGTTGCATGCAGTTTTATGGTGTTCATCATTACTTGTAGATGTTAAGGAATATTGTAAATGGTGTGACGTCTTCCAGTGCATCAAAAAACCTTTTCACTCTATGAATTACCTTTTTTCCTTATCATAGAATTGGATCAATTTGAAAAATGGGCCATCAACTTTGTGGGACCCATCAGTCCTCTGGTGTGCCAAACAATTTTGCACTATATTATCACAACCACAAAATATATGAAATGATGGTCAGAAGTGACACTTGTCAAGGATTGTACTATAAAAATATTTGCGCACTTCATCTTTGATAATGTGATTACAAGGTTTGGATTCCCAAAGGTGTTGATGAGTGATCAAGGAATGGACTTCTTGAACGATAATATCCACGATCTAACTCAACATTTCATGATCCATCACTAGAAGAACACCCCCTATCACCCTCAAGCTAATGGTATGGTTGAAGCATTCAATAAAATTTTAGAGCATGCCCTAATCAAAGTTTATAATGCATATCATGATGACTGGGATTAACATATTCTAATAGTACTATGGGCATATAGAAAAACATGTAATAGGTTGACTAAGAATACTCCCTTTAGGTTGGTCTATGGAAAGGAAGTCACCATGCCACTAGAGTTCATTGTTCCAAGTTTTGACATTCTCATAGTCACTCATATGTCCGATGAGAAATCACTTCGAAAACAATTAGATCATCTTATGGAATTGGAAGAAGACCATATTATGGTGGGATTCAACCAAGTGGTCGAGAAGCATAGAAACAAATCATGGAATGACTGCAAAATAGATCACAAAATTTTGCAGCGATGTTCTTTGGTGTTGCTATATGATAGAAAATTTATAAAACACCCTAGTAGTTTTTGCATGCGTTGGTTGGGACCATTTCTCTTAGTATACAATAGTGAGGATTTGCAACAAATTTTTCCACACTACAACGTAAAACACTGAAGGGACTCACCAATGGAATTCTATTGAAGGTGTATTATGGCCCAAGGGGTTGAATGTGCTTTGAAGGATTCAAGAAAAGAAGAATTTAGCATAGCATATGTGTAGTGTAACATAGGAGGTAGATAGGAAGATACAAGATCAACATAATTACAAATTAATTAATAGCACAAGACACTTTCCACTCACACAGGAGGATAGGATAGGTTGATAAGTCCACCAATTTCCAACATTTCAATTTGCGGGTGAAGTTATGATGTAACATCTATTGGCACGGAATTGATCAAACTAGGGTCCTTATTAGGTTACCAACAAAAGGGTATCATGTATTCTAGAGCGCTGGAATTTTCATCTTCTTTGGAGAGAAGAAGTCTCACTCAAAGCGCAACCAAGAAGAAAATATAGGGAAGGGTAAGGAGAATACTTAGGTAGATCTCAAGAATCATCAAGATTCAACATAGTCTTGCACAAGATGAACTAACAAGTAGAAAATATGAAATCATTCGTAACTAATAGTAAATAAAACTTAGTTTCAACAACATTTTCAAACAATATATAACATATTGATCTTATCAAACATGAAGAAGTAAAGTAGAATGACAACTCATAGACATAGATAGAGAATTATACAGAATATTTCAAAATTTTAGGTCCTTCCATATATTGTCGTCAAAAGGGTTTCTCAGATACAACTCAACAGATATAGACACTGCTTGGTATTTCCAAAACTAACAACAACTCTATGCTACTGAGAAACAAGGATATCCCTGGTCGCTTGTTTTCTCGATATTACAACAAGTCATTACTCTGTTATAGTCTTTTTTGGCTCTGAACTCATTCTTCAGAGATCTATCTATCCTTTTTCCAAGATGGACATTAGCTACACTAACAGAACCTAAATGGAGTGAATGTTAATCCTATGAACCCTTTACAATAATATACATCTCGTATATATAAGCCAGTTGGATTTCGAATTATTTCTTTCTTTTTCTTGTTTTAACCTCTTTCTTTGGGCTGGTGTTGCATTGTCCCTCTAACCATTTTATGTTTCTTTCTCCATTCCTCTGTCCATATTTCTTGTGACTTGCACAAATAGCCAACCAAAATTGGGACTATATTATTGCTTGCACAACTTCTATTAATAAAAAATGAAGGGCCCAATAGGCTCCGACCACAATCCTTAACTCGCCCTCAAGTCAAGTCCTTGGTTCTTCTATGGTTTCTAAGAAGGCATGTTGGTTTCCTTTATCCTCTGTCTTTGTTTTTCTTTTATATTTTTCTTGATCACTTTCTTCTTCCGCCTCTTCAAATGAAGGTACCAACTCCAGAACCAACTCCAGGGCTCTCTTCCTTATGCCTTGGAAATTGTGAGCTTTATCCTGCCATTTTCTAGCCAAAAATGAAGCTTCGTCCATGAACTACTGAGTTGTGTCTATAATTCATCCCTTGGGTTTAGAAGCAACCAGAGAGTTCCACTCCGAATCAATTGTAGTGTCCACCTAGTGCATTTGCAAGTAAGATTTCTGGATGACTAGTCGGAACTCGCATGGCTCTCTTTTAGCCACTGAATGGGCTTCATATAAAGCATTTAGCTCATTGTCAGTTTGTTGGATCTTGTGAAATTTTTCCTGTTGTTCTAGAGGATCCAATGTAATGGAGGCCTCTTCTCTGAGTGACTGTACCTTCACACGCAATTACTCCAGAGTCTAGTTGCATCGTTCTATAATACCCATCGAGTCACTAACCTCTCAGAAAATATTTGTACACTCAGTCGTCCTTTGGTGCAGAGGTACTTTGGCCTTGTTCCCTTCAACCAAAACGCTTTCCATCTGCTCTTCCTACTTCCGGGGTTTCTTCTTTACTTCACGCTGACTCTCCCACTGCTATGCTTTGAGGTTCTTTGTGGGAATGGCCAAATCCTACTATGCTACCTAGAGTATCTTGAACTTATACACAGGCTAGCCTGTTGCACTAGATTCAGGCAGTTGTGGTGTTTCCCTTCAAATATTTGGCCGGGCTTCTGCAATATTCTTCTGGACCTTTTCCAGTTTCTTCTCTGCCTAGATATTTTCATATTCTTCTTGTGTCTGATGTGCTTGGGCAAGGAGTGCTTCCTCCTTTGAAAAATCTATGTCCCGTTTGTCCTATTGTAGCCTCTACTCCAATTGATCAGTTGAGGCTCTGATCATGCCAATTAGATGCATTGATGGCCACCGAACGAGGTCACCAGAAGAAGTAGTGGCCTCCCTGGGTACTCAGACCTGCAATGGGAGACCACTAGCCATTGAATGCTCTGAAGGTGTCTCCACCTCTTCCTCCCATGTAGATGGACCTTGTGGGGACTATACAAGTCTCATCCTTACCGTTGTTGGAAGGAATGGGAGTATCTCTTCTTTCGCCAAGTAGAGTTGCACCAGATCTGCACACTATTGTGGATTCTGGAGTACTAGCTCCAGTTGTTCTTGCAACGAGGTTGCACTCTATTCTGATGTTGATTTAGGTTCCTTCTAAACCTCTGGTACTTCCTCCTATTTTTGGACCATGGTGTTTGTGGTTCTGCTTCTTTGGAGGGCACCCTCAACATTCATTATTGAGGGAGTGCATTGAGGACTTGGGGATTGCGGTATTGGAATACTTTGAGTCTTCATTGAAGGTGAAGTGTCCTGAATTATTAAAAATGGAACAATGTACTAGGTCGGGACTTCATGGGTCACACTAGTGAGTTTTGGTACATGCTCAGGTAGTTCAGGGGGGTCCAAGTGCATGGGATTTGGTTCAGTGGTTTGGGGTGGGATGGTTTTTTCTTGTAGTGGTGATTGTGGTTGTTGGGGTGATAGGGGTTGTCCGGTGATTATGGTGGTGGATGAAGTGGTATCCGGTTCAGGGTCATCAATGATGTGAAACACTGTCTGGACAACTTGGGTGGTGGCTCTGGTATCGAGGATATCGATTGTGGATTTAACGAATTAACGGGGGAAACCCCTGTCCGAGGCTTTGTGGGCATGACATCTCTTATGAAAAAACAACAAGGATGTCATTGACATCCTTACTTGAGAGGATAGCCTACTCTAGACGTTGCGGTAACACTGGAAATAATCTCTTCTTATTCTCTAGAGGTATCTTATCCTCCTCTGTATCAGATTCTAATGGCATATCAGTCTTCTTCTTCTTTTTTGTTGGTGTTGTTGGACCAGAACTCAGCCCGGCTGCTTCTTCATGTCCCCTTTTCTTCAGGATCTCCTGGGGTAAAATATAGTGCATCCCTGACTTGCATGGGTTGCGCTCCACTTTTGGCCATGACATGACCTCCTTGTCAAAGGAATCTTCCTCTAGGTAGAATGACAACATCCAGGAGTGAAAGTCTTTTTTCTTGACATGCCTTGTCTAGACAAAGGTGTGGTGACGATTCATGTCGAACACGATGTTCTATGTGTTCAAGTTGAGAAATTCCTAAGGTATGCTCAACCTCTAAGTTGCATATATCATCCCATTGTAACACTTTAGGAATGCAACATTGTGGAATTCTATTTTTTCTGAGTCTGACCTTGAATGCCAAGGTTTAAACATCTTTTCCAGGCAACCCTTGTCTACTAGTGATAATGGTCTTCCTGGGGGTGGCGTCCACTTCCACATAGCGAATGCAACTAGCAAGTAAACGTATGTAAATATTATGTTGTTCTCCTATGCCTCCTTGTAGGCTACTGGGATTTATTCTAAAAGGTAAATGCACCAATTGAACATAACTCCCTTGGTGCAAAAATATGCCACTAATAGGGATTATAATGTGCATTCACCTTTGTAATATGAATGCATGACCTTGCTATAAATTACGTAGCAAGCGGTCTTGACTGTCTCTCGTAGAATGGGGTCAATATTTATGGTCCGCCCCCCTCTTTGTGTATGGAACTTCTCATACAGGTTGGGCTTGCCCTTTTTCTTCCCATACTTACTCAAGCCTTGAAACCATTTCAACACATTCTTGCTTTTGAGCGATAATCCATTACGTTGATGGATATCCTCCGCATGAATTGGGTACTTTCTATCGAGCCATAAGATTTTGTCATGTACCCGACTGATGAGGAACTTGGTACACCTCGCAACCTCACTAGAAGTGTTGAACACTGGTAAATATTTGAGATTCATGATAATGGAGTTGAAAAAATTAATGAATTCAAGATTTGTTATGAATTGCATCCCTCCCATTGTATCTGGAGCCAAGTCCCAGAATACACTAAAGTTCATTAGTGGGAACAAGACATGGTTTGTTAGGTTGAGGTCAAGGACATTCACCCATTCAACCTTTCCCTTGAGATCTCCCACGATCTCAACCCGGGGATCACATGGCTCATCCATCACTGCATCTTTGGAAACTAAACTCCTTCTTTTTGTAGCTCTTGGCATAGTGACTCTAGACTGTAAATAGACTTCGATGGGCTAATTGGGATTTGAGGTCATGACTGAGGGTCAGGGTATTGCACATGCATTACTAGAATGTGAAAAATCACAAGGAATGAAGTTTTCTCTGGGAAAAAATACATATTACACCTAGTCCACACAACCTTATACTCAGGCTTAGCTAGAAATTTTTGTAATAATTACTAAGGTCACTCATCATTAATATTATAGATGCAACCAGAATTTGAGTTATCTGACTGGTCCAATAACATGGTAAATATATCGGGTGATTCTGGCATTCACTGAACAAGTTGGTCAAGGATGTGGCCGACTTCAGACCTTACCGTTTGAACAGTTGAGAATCTTGGTGCTAATACCGATGGAATATTCACGTATCACAGATTTATGTTCTAACAGAGTTCATACGAGTTATTGTAGAGGCCATAAAGGCTATGACTAGACCGGGTGCGTGTGGAAGATGGACTAGGATTGCATTTAGATTTTCCCTCCTCCGACCACAATGGGGTCCCTGTCACATTCAATGACTGTCTTTAATGGAATTGTGGCTCTTCTGATCCCACAATGTTGAGTAAGAAGTTATGCACCAAAGTAATACTTAGACAAAAAATCAAAATGCATGCCTCGATGCAACAATGCACACTTTGAATTTATTAACTCAAATAAAATAAAATAACATTTTTTTTTGTAGAAATTCAAATCTAACTACTATACTTTATCCTTTGGACTAGAGAAACAATATGTTATCTCATTTCTGAGAGATATAGGGTTTCAGGCGAGCTCCATTCACCCATATTGGTTGAAGTATATCGTCCAGTTGCACTAGTCTGGCTGCACTAGAGTGTCGGATCTCCGCAACTATAAATGGGCCCAACCCGTGCATGCACAACTTACCTGGATGTTTCTGGTATCAACTGTCATAAAGTAGGACCTTATCTCCTTGCACAAATGTTTTATTCTTAATTTGCCTATCATGCCAAGACTTCTTCTTGGATTTCTCAACTTATTGATGAAATTCTGGTAAAAACATGGTCTCATCATTGTTCTTGCAACTCTATAACCCTCTGTGTGACTAATTCATCATGTGAAATTTGTGTAATCTATGTGATGTATAGACTCGAGGTAATGAACTCTACATGTACCACAGCCTCTTTCCCATAGACTAGCTGAAATGGAGTATACTTGTGGAGCTTCTTTGTGGTTGTCCTGTAAGCCCATAAAACTATTGGGACTTTGTCATCCCAATCTGCCATGTTTTCACAAAATACCTTCGTTAATCCTCTCTCCAAAATCTTATTAAATGCCTCTACTATGCCATTGGCTTGTGGATGGTAGGGGCTACTTTTATGATGGATTAAGAACTCTGTTGTAAGATTTTCTATTGTAATACTGATAAAATGACCTCCCTGATCACTGGTCAGACTCCTAGGATAGCCAAAGTGAGTGATAATGATTTCAAAAATAAACATGGAAGCAGTATCAATCAAGAAATCCTGAAAAGTTATTGCCTCATCCCATTGTGTAAGGCAATCAGTTTTGGTAATAATATACTTTGCCTTTGAGTGCTTAGTCATGGGGCTAATCGGTCCAATGAAATCAACCTCCCACTTCTTAAATGATTGTATATCTCAAAGTGGTTGAAGAGGCAATTTGTCTTGTCATGATGGCTTTCCTATTCTCTCACAGACATCGCAAGATATAGCATATTCCTTCACATGTTTGAAGAGTGTGGTCCACCATAATCGATATTGGAGGACTTTCTTTGTAGTGTCCTTTCCTCCAAAATGGCCTCTCGTAACTCCACTGTGGCACTCCCATAGTATGTCTTGTCTTTCGTGGTCTAATACACACCTCCTGAGGATACTATATAGGCCCAACTTATACAATTTCCCTGCAATCAATTGATAGTCCACTGTTCGAACCACCATATAGAGTTTTTGAGTTGTGGAGTACGTATTTGGACATGCCCCTGTACTCAGAAAAAATGTTATGTCATCCAGGTATTCTTGTATAGCCTCAACCCGTAACAAGGCTTCATCTTGGAGCTGATCATCGACTACTCCGCCACTTTCTCCTGACTCTAATATAGAAAAGTGATCGAGACCCACGTTGCATCTTCCAGGTTTGATGATCACCTCAAATGAAAATTCCTGAAAAATTAACAACCATCAACAAATTCTTCCTTCCAAGACAGGCTTGTTAACTAGATATTTTAACACAGAATGATCAGTAAAAAAATTAAAATGAGAGCCTAACAAGTAATGTAAAAACTCTCGTACAGAATAAATCATAGCTAAACCCTCCCTTTCTATGGTTGTATAGTTGTGTTTATATTGCAACAACTTCCTACTAGAAAAGTAGATGGGATGATCCATGGTTCCATCTCCTGGTTGCACTAATATGGCTCCCATGGAAATACTTGATGCATCCACGTGCACATGAAATTCATTTTCCCAGTTTGGAAATATCAGAATAGGTGTTGTGTTGAGCTTTTCCTTTAGGATGTCGAACACTTTATCACACTCTAGTGTCCATTGGAACACTTATGAATTATTTAGTTTATTTTCCAGGGGTGCGGTAATATTCACATACCTTCTGATAAACTTGCGATAGTACCCTGTGTGCCCCAACGTGGAGCACAATTGTTTAGCATTCATAGGCGATGGCATGTTCATAATGACCGCAACTTTGGTTGGGTCTACCAACACTCCTTCTCGGCATACTATGTGGCCTAACAAATTTCCATGTGGCACATAGAAGATACACTTTCTGAGGTTCAAAGATATATGAAATTCTCTACACCTATTAGACATCAGTCGTAGTAGCAATAAATGTTCTTTGAGAATACTGTACACCATCCAATCGTCCATATAAACTTCTATAAATTTATGAATAAATTCTCAAAAGGTTGCTATTACAATCTGGGAAAAAAATGTAGCGGCGTTCTTTAGGCGGAAGGGCATCACATTATATTCAAATGACCCCCATTCTTTTATGAATGTGGTCTTCCTTTTGTCTTCTTCGACAATTCTCAATTGGTGATACCCCGAAAATCCATATGTAAATGAGTAAGATTCTTTCCCCGCAACCTATCCTAGCACCTCGTCAGTGAAAGGTGTGGGAAAAGGGTCATGCACATAGTTATATTTAAGGATTTTGTAGTCTACACATACCCTAATGTCCTATGTACCTTTGTTTCTCTGGATGACTATGGGGCTAACCCACTCTACTTCTTCAACTGGAAAAATAGGTTCGGACTCAAGCATCTTTTCTATTTCCCTCTTAACCTTCTCTTTCACCCTGGGGTTAAGACAATATGGTATATGCCTTATAGGTTTTGATCCCAGTTTTAGTTCAATTTTCATCTCTCCCATAGCTCCTTTAATCCATTTTATCTATGAGAATGTTTTTGGGAATAAGTCCTCATACTCCCGCAACAGGCTATGTATTTCTTGGATAGCTTTCTCGTCCTAGTAATCTCCTACCATAACTATATTGGGTTCCTCATTAGTTCCTATGTTGAGTTTTCGCAACTTCAATGGATAGTAATAAGAACTATTAGTCTGACTGGGTATGGTGTTCTGGATTTCTCTCCTTCCTTTTGTTTCCTTAATGGCTAAATTTCTCAGTTCTTCTAAATCATCTTGATTTTTCAAATCCTTCTCGATCTTATAACATTCTATAGGTGTCTTTTCCGTGTCTAGGAGAAGTTTAGATTGAATCACTTGACTGTGGTTGGCACATACCACTGGGTCTCATTTCTGTTTACAAGCACCGGTAAAAAGAAATTTTTTAATTCTTTGCAAGACTATCTTAAGATCAGGGTACTTACTTGTAAAAGAGAAGTCCTTGCAATATTGGTCTGCCAACATTTTCGAGTTGTTGGTATGCCTTCTAGTCTCTTCATGGATGTACCAGGGTTCTGCAATCGGACCTAGCGAATGGGAAATACTTGAACCCACAAGAAAGATGGTATTTCCACAACTTGCCACTGTCTCACACATTGTTCAATATGTGTTTTAGGATCAGACTGTCCATTGAATAGTTGCGCAACTTGGAAATCCATCCACATCTCTGATTCCAACTACTCCTTATCTTGAAATATATATTAGATGGATTGTTTCACATCCTCCTAGTTCTTGATCAAGACTTTGTGACTATCCCACCATCTAGCAGGGGTGTCCTGGAGGGCTAAGTCCAAAACTAAAATCCCTTGATCCTCCGCTATCTTTTCTTCCATCCTAACCAGAAAACTATCAAGTTCTAAGGTACCATCGTATATCGAATGTTCCCTAACCTTGGTTCCAACCCATCGATATTCTCTAACAGTTGTGCATATTCTTGAAAATATTTCATATGAACCTTCCTACCAACTGCCAAATGCTAGTTATGAATCTTCATCCGCCGATTGTATGCTCCTCCAACTTACTGATCCATCAGCAGTAGTATTTATGTAGTCTTATCTCATTCTTGTTTTTATAGCATATAACTTATCTAAATCTTCTCCTTCCATATTGTTTTTCATTGGATCCATATATTGAGGGCATACATACAGATCCAAGGGATGAACTAATTTTATTATGCCCGCTTCAAATGTCATAGTATCCCTCTTTAGTTCAATGACATCATAGTTCTCATAGGCCCAATCAATACCAAGTAGTGTAGGATAAGGGTCCTTATACCCCATGATTTCTATCACCTCAAAATCAGCTACAGTCTTCACTCCTGCAACATCTATCTCCACATTCTCCAATCTTCCTATTAGGAAATTATAATACTGATTGGCCATTCTCAATTGGATTGGGGAATATGTCCATTGGGGTTTTCCTAAGGCTTCCCAAGTCTTTTTAGACAATATGTTAACATCATATCCTATATATCACATAACATCCTCAATCTCAAACTCATCAAGTTGGGTTGCTAGTCTAAACTCTTTCCCAAACTATATTTTCCTTCTTTTCACTCTTTGAGTATTCTTCTCGGGAAGATTAGTCTTTATTCTAGCTTCTGGAGATTCTTCGGTTCTTAGGAATAGGTACAAGGAATTGTGCAACTTTTTTGTCAGCTGGTCATTCCTAAGAATATCATAAATTAACCAAAACCAAAGGTCAACTACTCAGGTTGTCTTATTGGGATTAAGGGGTTTCGGGGTGCAGGGGGTGAAGCAGGGAACTACAAAATATTAAGATAAATTATAGGCTTAGGGGGGTTTTCTTCCATCTCAGGGTCATGGATACTCTGAGATACTTCTATTGCATTTTTAAACAATAGCTTTTGTTTCATAGGGTCATACATATCCTCCTTAAGCGTTTCTTTCTAGATCTTCGACGGATTATCATCATCTGCGCCTGTCTTTGCTCCTCCTTCAGTAATGATATTAATGTTTGGTAGTTGTCCTTTGATGACCCTATTTATCTCTAAGATTTTAATACTATCTCCTCGTTGACATACCCGATCTTCCCATTTCATGATTAGCTCTAGGAGGTCTTCAGCTGCATGCCCATTGGTTCGACAATAAGAGCACCATGGTTGCCTCAGATGAGGACAATCTCTAGACATGTGACCTTTCTCATCAAAATTGTAGCATCTACTTGGTCCTCTTCCCCCATTTCTTCCCCCTTTGAAGTATCCTCTGGCTCCACCTACTCGACCTCTTCCTAGTCCTTGAGGGGTTTCATCCACCCTTAATGATGTTCGATCCAATATATCGATGAGTGCATCCAGTGCTCTACACTGATTCATAGCATGCGTGGTAGATGCATAGAACTTACAATGTACAATATTCGATACTATTTAATACTTTTGAATAATAGGGAACTTCAAGGGCCCATTCCCATGAATTCATCATATCTTGTAGTACTCAACTGTTGGCGATGCTTGATTACTTGGAAAGACATGATACAGGGTTGGGGTATGGAATGGTAAATTCACAGATACTTGTGCAACTCCTCTTGTGGATCCTGATGAGGGTCCCATTGTATTTTGAGGAGGTCTAATTCCCCTCATACATGGACATTCTTTCACTAGATGTCCCTCTGTGTAGCAGCTGGTATGCAAGAATTGTGGTCGTCCTAGTTTGGGTATCATCAATTCTTGAATCTTCTCTATCAGTGCCGATATTTGTTCTTGTAGTTGCGCCAAATTTGCATCTTTTAGGGTTCTGGTCACTCTCAAGCTCCCTGGATATCCTGCCATGGCTTCAATCTTCATTGATTGTTCCAAGGAATCTGTCAAAGTGGCTATCTATTGTTGCATTAACGAAATTCATATCAGAGGTAGAAATCCTTGGATATACCATTATTTTTTATGATCTTCATGAATTGGATGCGCTATCCTCCCTATAGCAGCTTTAAACTTCTGATTATATTCCTGCGCCGATTTACCTTCCCTCTATTGAATTTCGCGCAACTCAGACAAAGCTTCGTGTTCTGACTGAGGTAGCTTAAACTCTGCTATGAATTTTATCTGTACTTGGCCAAGTGTGAACACTTTCCCTTGCACTTTTGGCACTTATGGCTCAATATCCTTTGTGTACCATTTGAGAGGACGACCTCTCAAGGTAGTCTAGAATTTGACCAATTTATTTGCATCTAGAGTCCCTCTGGACCTCCAGATTGCTTCGCATAGGAACCAATGTTGCTCAACATCCTCATCTCCTTTACCCCAAAATTTTGCGTATCGAATGATCGAACCTCCCGCATTTCCAACCATGTTTTATCTTACTTCTCCTATCAAGATAAAACCTAACGGTCATGGTTTCGATCTACCATGGGATTCCAATATCCTCCCAGTGTTCGCACTTACCTGTTGTCATTGACTAACTGACTGTAATGAAACATGAATAGAATAATAAGGTAGTATAGAATTTACCATTGGTATAGAAGACACTTGGGGTATGGGTGATTCAAGGTTGGTGCCACTGGCTTTGGGGTGGGCTTCTTTGATTTGGGGGGTCTAGTTCTCATCCTCTAGAGTGGTCTCTTCAGCCATATTCCTGATCTTTCTGGGTATCAGGGATGAATCTTATCATTCTTATGCAAGATCCATGTCAACTTCCATTTCCCAGGCTTCTACACCTTCTTCATCTTTTTCACCCTCTTGGGGACTTCTTTCTCTTTGTTCTTATCTCTCACTTAATCTTTGACTAGCCATTATTTCCTGTCTTCTCATCTTTTGCAACTCTTCCTTTTATCCTTCCTCGACTTCTCCTGGTCTGAGTTCTTTTTGCAACTTCTCGGACGGTTTCACTACTTTCTTTACCTTACCACACCACCACTTATTAACTATGGAGGATCTTTTCAAGGCTCGCTCATACCTTGAGTCCATTTCTTACTTCTCCCCCATTTGTCAAAGAACCCTCTCCCCTCTCTCAAGCCATAAATCCACCCCAAAATCACCCCACCCCAAGCAAGGGTGTTTAGGCTATCATATCACTCGAGGAAATAGTTAGCATCCCCTCCTCCATCAAGAAAACCTTAATCCACATGGGGATTTCTTTCAACAGTATTCCCCTTGCGTATTTCTCAAAATTGTCTTCTGCCCCTGAAAAATATTGATGGTTCTCAGCTGCAAATTCAATAATGTATCCTTCCAGAGTTGTATTGAGCCAAAAATCGATCACTCACGTTACCGGACAATCTAGTCGATGAAGCGTTGCAATATTTTTTGTATCTCAAGCACATGTCTTCTTGACTCGTTCTTGGAATTCCAAAACTTCTTGGAGCCTATCTACCTAATGGAATAGTTATTCTGGAAAATTAACCCAAAATATCTTGTACTGCTCACTCGATCTTTCTGAGTAAAAGACAACCTATCATGTATCTTTCAGAGATTTACCTCACAACTCTGCCTCTTTCCATATGAAGGTGTCACAGTTTTTCTCCCACCACTGGTGAATATCATATTAGTGAATCCGTGGAATCATTCTCCCTACAGGTTCCCTTTTAACGTAGGTCCCGACAACGTAACCATTTTGTTGGCACATAATTGATCAGACCAGGGTCCTTCTTAGGTTACCAAAAAAATGGCACCGAGTAGTCTAGAGCATTGGTATTTTCATATTCTCTGGAGAGAAAAATTCTCACCCGAAGTGGAACCAAGAAAATAATATAGGGAAGGGTAAGGAGAATACTTAGGTATATCTCAAGAATCATCAAGATTCAACATAGTCTTGCACAAGATTAACTAACAAGTAGTAGATTTGAACTCATTCATAACTGATAGTAAAGACAACAGAGTTGCGACAACATTTGAAAACAAGCTATAACATGTTTATCTTATAATACATGAAGAATTAAAGTAGAATAACAAATCATATACATAAACAAAGAATTACACATAATATTTCAAAATTTTAGGTCCTTCCATATATTGTCGTCAAAAGGATTTATCATATACAATTCAACAAATGTAGATACTGCTTGGTCTTGCAAAAACTAACAAAAAATATATACTACTGAGAAACAAGGCTATCCCTGGCCCCTTGCTTTCTTGATATTACAACAATTCATTACTTTGTTACAATATTTTCTGGCTCCAAACTCATTCTTCAAATATCTATCTACCCTTTCTCCAAGATGGACATTGTTAAGAACCAAATATCAATATAGCATAGAAAAACCTCAAAAAAAGTACTCAATGCCTTGAAAAAGAGATAATTTCAGACAATAAGCATGTTCGAGGGGGAAACCTCCTTTTACCCCACTTAAATGTTCAAGTACAAGATGATTCAAAATGAAAATGTCTCCTTGGTATATATAGGAGACTAGGAATTATAATTACAACTAATGGCCTAAAGCCGACATAAATAAAATAACATTACTAATATAATATGCCCCAATTAAGGGGTAATGAGCCAATATTAGAGCTTAACATGCCCCTCCACTTGAGACAAGTGTTGTCTGCAATGCTTGAGTAACTCTAGATGCTTCTGTATAAAAGACTCATCTTCCCAAGTGGAATCTCCAACCAGTAGTTTCCTCCATTTAATGAGATACTCTGAAATGTATCTATTCCTCAGCTGGTGAATTCTTGTGTTAGTGACGGCTTTAGGCTCCAATATGATTTTTCCTTCCTCATCAAGTTCTTGCAATATAGTTTGAATTGGGATCTTGTCGCCTATAACCTTCTTTAAGCATGAAACATGGAAAACTGAGTGTACTCATAAAGATGTCGACAACTCCAATTTGTATGCCATAGTACCAGTCTTTTGCAACACCTTATAAGGGCCATATTACTTTGGTGATAATTTATTATCCTTCTTGGCTTGATTGAGGGACATCTGTTTGTATGGTTGTAGTCTTAAAAACACCCAATCCCCTACTTCAAAACTTCTTTCACTACGATGTTGATCTGCTTGTTGTTTCATGCGATTCTA
>ML780133.1:549548-569979 GCA_009831015.1 Picea engelmannii | reverse complement strand
TATATACCTTCATCCTTATGCTCCAAAAAGCATATTTCTGTCCATCGAACTGTGGTATTCCATTTTTATACGAGTTGGTACTCTCCATGATCTACCTTTCAGTGGTTAAACTGATTTCTGAAGGAACCTGCTCTGATACCAATGGACTGACCCATGGAGAAAATTCACAAATCTAGAGTCAGGATAGACTCTACAGGATGGTCTTGAACTTGTCAATCCCTCAATATTTCCTTCCCTACTATAGATTTTGAGATCAATAGGCGAAAGGAACTTCCTTAAAACCATTCTTCCAAGTGACCATGATCTCAATTATGTGGGCTTAACCAAATATCATACATGATTCAAGAGTGAAACTCTCGGGGATTTTTGAGTCCCATATGATGAGGACCTGGAACCTTTCACTACGCCCAAAAGGAGCTAAGCCTCCAGGATTCAACACTTCAAAGGTACAAAAATTTGGGATATTGGGACCTCACAACATCCACTTTTACCGAAGGTAACCTATTGGAACGGTGACCATACGGTTTGACCAATAACTGGCGGTCCCGTAATTGTTATCATGGTGTCCACCTACCATATTTTGACCATAGGTATTCCCTTCATCGTTGATCATGCTCACAGATCAACATCATGATCATCAACCTTGTCCTCCTATGGGTTCAATGGTGAGTATGTTACCCAATATTGTCACTTGATCGAATGGTTGGTAGGAGACTTCGGGACTCTTGTAATTTCCCAATATTTCAACCTCTCTAGAATGTTACCGATCGAAGTGGTCATGAGGGAGTGTCTACCTTTTGCAACTGATCATTACTTATGCTTATTTTATTCTTCCACTATCCTCGATTGAGAAATTGGGAAGGATCCCAAAGGATATTAGATCAACGGTCCATGGAACTTCAGGCATTTCGGGACTTCAGGATTTTGGGAGTTTGCGGAAGAACATAAATGACAATTTGGTCCAAGGAAAATTATTAATTACTCGGATGGATTAAATAAATACCATTATAAAAATTAAGTTAAGTGTGTGTGTGGGACCCTCTCCAGAAGTATGGAACTTCGAAACTTTGAGACTCTAGAGATCTGGGGAATTTGAGGATGTAGGAGGGTCTGGTGAATTCCTAAGCATCAAAGTATTGAAACTCCCTCACTAAAGTGTTGAGCCCTGATTGAGTGGTCCCATGTAGTTCATGGTGGTGTGGCATGACCGGGCAGGTCCACTTGGTGTTGTGACATGGGGCACGATTCAAGGTGGGACCCACCTTCCCCTTGCCAACTTTAGGTTATGGGTAAAGTGCATGTAGATATCGACCCTTAGATCTAAGGATTGACAGGAATCCACCATCTATCCTGGAGTCGTGAGATACTTTATCACTTTGGGTCTTCGAGACGTTTTAGACCCACGTATGAATGTCAAAGGGCCAAAGGACCAATATCCATGAAGACCGAGAGACACTCCCTACAACCAATGACCATGTCATCGCGAGGGGAAGCGACCCAGGTCATGGAAGTGTCAAGTCAGATGGTACAGGGGGAGTAATGCCACATGGAAAATAGGATGGCCATTGATTAATGACGTCCTGAAAACTTTAGAGGGCCATAACTTTTAAACTAGATCTTTAATTCAGACAAATTTATAGTCATTGAAAATCTCTCAGTGAACACAAGGCGATGACAACCTTATTAGAAGTATTTAAGGAGCTATAGGAAAGAAACAATTTATGCCCCATCCCTTAAAAGGATACTTAGGGGTCGGGTGTGTGACACATTGGTATCAGAGAAGGAAGCAACACTTGGCCTTCTTGGGCTCATGAAAGAGAGAAAATTTTTTTAATAGAAAATCTTAAGGGGTAGGGAACTCTACCCTACCTATCAGTAATAACTTATTTACGCTTTACTATTGAAAAGAGTGAGAGATTCTATTGTTTACATGTTTTGAATATGAAGTACATATTTTTCTTATATGTGGAATAATAAAGCAAATTTTACCTTACAAAAAAAATTACCTTTGTTGTTCATAAAATGGAGGACAATGGACTAACAAAAAATGTTGTTATCAACACTTAAACTATCAGTGGAAAACAAGTAAACATACATCGTAAAGAATGGTGACAAATCATGAGTGGGGAGAAATCTTCCACAATAGAGAAGAAGAATCTGATGAGAGGAGGGTGGTGGAAAACCCTCCATACTTAGTTGAAATGGTAAGAAGCCTTATTTCATAAATGCAAAGTCGTAAGGTAGACAATGAAAGGATGATAAAATAACAGAAAAAACAAAGTAAAATTAATGCAGTCTTACAGCAAATCCTATCAGATATACAAATTCAGTTGCAACATGGGCCAACAGGTAGTAATGTGGACAAACCTAATACTAAGAGAACCCAAATTACACCTAAGACACAAAAGCATGGCCCTGAAAAATGGAAACACCGAAAGAAGCACCTCAAAGAAGGCCCAACATGGAGCCAAAATGCATGTTGACGTCCAGGATTCAATTGAATAATCCTCTAGTGAAGGAACCGACAACTCTAAGGAATTGTCTTGAAGTGAGACTAGTCTACATTCTCAGAGGAAAATAAATAGGAGGAAACATTCCAGAAGCCATGACCATGAAGAGTTTAAGAAGGAAAATCCACCCACTTTCGATGGAGATATTAATAAGGGGGGAAAAGTTAAAGCTTGGATACTCGACCTAAAGAAGCACTTCAAATTCCATGACTACTATGAGAAACTAAAGGCCCGAATAGCCATATTTAACTTGAATGAAAAGGCCTCTATCTTGTGGGAGGACCTTAGACATTTGAAAGGAATTTGTGAGAAGGAGTTGACATGGAAACAATTTGAAAATTATTTTAAGAAAAAGTACCTATCTGAAAGGTATTATGATGAAAGGACTAAGGAGTTTGATGAACTCAAACTTGCAAAAATCACCATTGATGAATATATCAACAAATTCCTTGATTTGTTGAGGAATGTCTCTTACATCAAGGATAAAAAGGAGAAGGTGAAATGATTCATTAGCAAGCTACCTCAATCCTATCAAGACAAAATTGAGTTTGATAAACCCAAGACCTTAGAAGAAACCATTAGGCAGGAGAGATACTACTATGAGCAATTCAAGCACAAGGAATAACCTCCTAAGGATTGGAAAAAGGAGAGAAAATTGGGATTCAAGAGTAAGGGGTTTAAACCCTCAAGATTTAATAACCATGGGAAAGACTCTAAGATGAGTGTCACTACAAAAAGTGTGTATCAATAGAATTTTCCATCTCGACGTGGAAATAAACCCTTGGGATCAGTCCCTGGAAAGATTGACGATAAAAAGAGAGAACCATTGAAATTTTGGGGATGCAGAGAAGAACATTTTTTAGGGACTTCCCCCATAGGAAACCAGAGAATAGGATATTCTACAACATCTGGGAATCTACCACAGTCAATGATGTGGCTAGGAGCACACCACAAATCTATGCATCCCTGGATAATAGACAAGTGGATCACCAAGATTTAGTGGTGGATATGGAAGGTAAGATTTCCAACCATCATGTTTCTATTTTGATTGAACCTGGTTCTAATGTGAGTTATGTGGCCCCTCAAACTTTTGAGAAATGTAAGTTGTAGTCAGTAAAACATGCTAAATCATGGTTGGTACAACTAGCCATTGGAACAAAAATAAAGATAACAGAGGTGTTACCATCATACAAACTTATTGTGAATGGGATATCCACCCAAACAACTTTAAACATACTTCCTTTAGGATCTTATGACCTGTCGATTGGCAAGGATTGGTTGGCTTCCCATAAATCCAAGTTGGACTGTTATAATAAAACATTGGAGTGTGAAGATGAATATGTTTGACAACACAGGTATTCCAACAGAGGATGAACACCTTCATTAACCACTCACATAACCATATCAAATATCAACAAATCAATGTTTTCATGTGCTAAAACTCTACGGGGAAGCATCCATGACCCCAGCCAACATGGCCACTTGGAGAAGTTTATTAATGCAAAATAAAAATATTATAGAGAGATTTTACAAGAGATTTTCTCACAATCGATCATCGGAAAATGACCCTCCATTCTCTTTAAATAGAGATCATGGACCAATCGGGTGTTAAGCCATGGATCAATGGTCATTAAGATAGAGGAGAATATGAACCGTTAATGGATCCTGAACTGAATTGTACCATGGACATAGTGAAGTATCCTTTTAGTTTCTTTCCAATGGATTTCATGGGGTGTTTTCATATACTGGGAAACAAGACCAACAACAAAGGAAAGATCAGGATGAGTATGAGTCAAGTATAATAGGATACCAACTAACTAATGGTATAGGGTGGCATCAACTTCGGGAGAATTACAGGTGACAATAAGCTTGACTCCGGAATGGAAGGGAGAAGGTCTTGGTTTACAATCGTCCATGTAAAAGAGACAAAGAACGTCACAAGCATACTTATACTGGGAAAGAAAAATTCCTTCATTGGTTTGAAAAACTTGGAGGCCAAGGAAATAGTGAAAAAATCCTAAGTCTGTCATTTCAAATTTCTTCTTAAGGATGGTTTTCACATGGTTTAAAAGTTTTGAGTCACTACCAGTAAGGATAAGGTCATAAACATAAAGGACAAGGATTATGAGATGGCTTCCTACTTTCTTGGTATAGACATTAGGGTTAGAATGTCATATAGAGAATTTGGTGTCAATAAGAAAGATGTCCATTTTGGCATACCAAGCTCGGAGAGCTTGCTTAATACCAATAGATTTCTTAAGGCAACAAACAAGGCTAGAGTCATTGTGGACATAACCATGAGGTTGTTCCATGTAGATTTATTCTTGAAAATATCCATGAAAGAAGGCAGATTTAACATCCACCTGATGGACCTCCCATTTATGCGAGGCAACAAGGGAAAGAACAAGGTGTATGGAATTCATTTTGGTTACAGGGGAAAAGGTTTCATTATAGTCAATTCCTTCAACTTGGGAAAATCCTTTGGCAACTAACCAAGCCTTATGTCTTTCAACACTTCCATGTGATGCATACTTATTTCTGTAGACCCATTTACATTTGACAAGTTTTCTTCCTTTTGGAAGAAGTACAAGATCTCAAGTATCGTTTTCCATTAAATAATGATACTCTTCATTCATTGTTGTATTCCAATCTGGATGACCTAAAGCTTCTGGAAATGTCTCTAGATCATGAGTCTATGAAACTTGAGCCAAAAGAGAAGAGGCTCACTGGAACTATGAACTTGTTCGATGCTGATCTGAAGGATCACCGAAAAGACCATCAGTTGTTTCTTGTGTTGAACGGAACCATCTAGGAAGTAGTGGAACTGGTGATGGGTCAGGTTCAAAGGACTCATCTGGAGGAAAGTGATCAGGCAGAGGTGGATTTTCATCCTCATTGTCATCATCTGGAAAAGAAAACAGAATAGGAACATCTAAAGGCACAAATGTCGAAGATGGCTCGTAGGTCGAAGAAGGCACAAATGTTGAAGATGGTTCACAGGCCGAAGAAGGCACAATCACCAAATTAGGCTCACAGGCCAAGATATTTTCATCAAATTTAACATCTCTTATAATAATAATTTCATTACAATGTGTTTGAAGAAGTCTATAACCTTTGACATCTTCATAATAACCAACAAATACACACTTCTCACTTTTAGGTTGTAATGTTTTCCTTTTCTCATCAGAAATGTGATCCGATTCTATGCTTCCAAATACACGGAAGTGACTTACATCTGGTTTAATTTTAGTCCAATCTTCTTCCGATGTTATATTTTTAAGAGCCTTTGTGGGAGTGCGATTTACTATGTAATTTTCACAGTTGATTTCTTTCGCCCAATACTTTAGACTTAATCCCTTAGATTGGATCATACAATTAGCCATTTCTTTTAGTGTGTGGTTTTTTCTCTTAGCAACATGAGTTTGTTATGGTGTATATGGAACAATGTGTTGCATTTGGATGCCTTGTGTAGTGCAGTAACTTGTAAAATGATTGTTCACATATTCGTCTCCATTATTTGTTCTTAACCTTTGAATTTGATGTCCATATTGCTTTTCTACAAGGGCCTTGCAGGCCAAAAACTTGTCAAAAACTTCACTCTTAAGTTTTAAGAAGTAAACCCAAGTACGTCTGGAAAAGTCATCAATGAAATTTAAGAAATACTTGCACCCAAAAAAATAAGGAGTAGAAAGTGGACCCCACAAATCATTGTGAACAAGATGCAAAGGGCCCGAGGCGTGCCAAGAGGCATGTTTGTCAAAACTGTCCCAATGATGTTTTCCGATAACATAATTGGAACAAACACCATTTTTGCATGAAACAGGAGGAAGATGGGTCACCATTTGTTGATTACATAGTTTCTATAGTGAGCGATAGTTTAGATGACCAAACCGCTCATGCCAAAGTTTGCTCAAGTCATCACTATAAGAAACAAAAACTAATGAAAAGGATGATGACCCAAATTTTTCAAACTTGTACAACCTGGTAATATCATCATCAATTCTAGTTGCAAGAACATGCTTAGGATCTTTTATATCCTTGATTATAGGTGAAAAATATATGGTTTTACCTTCACCTGAATGAGTGATTTGATATACTTATAGAAGGTTACAAGAAAGACTTGGAACACATAAGACATTATTGAAATGACCATTATCTACTTGAACTATTCCAGATCCTACAACAGTAAGAGATCTATCATCACCAACAAATATTTTCTTGGTGTTACATTCATTTAGAGTAGAAAATATGTCTTTATCCTTGGCCATATCATAAGATGCTCTAGAATCAATAATCCACTCATCAGAAGAAGAAGTAGAAGTTGTATTGAAGGAGAAACCAGAAGCAGAAAGTGCATTTCCAGAAGAAGAAGAAGTAGAATCAATATTGATGTTTTTCTTCTTCATCGTTGATTCTAAAGTTTCCATATTATTGAAACATTTGGACTCATCATGACCATATTTATCACAAAAGTTGCAATGTTTGTCAGTCTTCTTATTTTTATATTTTCTCCTTTGTCACCATTAGGATATGAAGTTGTCTGAGTGGGTTTGGGACCCTTATGTTTCTTGTTGTTGTAGCAAGGATGTTGCTTCTTGGGATACTTGGGTTTATATTTATGTTGGGAAACTAAGTCTTTGTTGGAGGTACCTGTAGTGCTTATCACTACAAGTTTTACAAGATTATCTTCCTCTCTAATCAAAGCAGCACAAAAGGACTCAAGAGTGGGTTTTTTATAAGCTTTATGTTGTGGGGAAAATCTCCCTACAGACTAGCAAATAGAGTTCAGACTTTGCATGTAGATATGACCGAAGAGAAACTACTTTCTACCTTCATCCCTAGATTTAATTCCCCTTTTCTTAGTAAATGCATGGAAATATCAACCTACCTTGTTCTCAGCGTTTGATGTCAATCCTCCGTTGTACTTGATTACTTGTTCGCAATACTCCTTCCAAAGTTGACCTACATCCAATACAAGAAACAACTATGCATGCATACTACTTATATAATAACAAGTTAGAAATCCAAAACATGTACTAATCAAACTATAAAAAGTTTATGAATTGGGACGGGAAAAGAATTTTCTTTATTACTTTGAATGAGTCAACTTACAAAAGTTGAGACCGGCCACCGCTCCGCGAACCTGATCCTGGGATCCTCTTCTTCTATCCTCCAACTACTTTTCTTTGAATCTCCTTTTGCACAAGGAAAGGCTAAAGGGTTGGGACAATTGGAATACGTAAATGGGCAGAGTTTCTTTGCTATATTTTTCCTCCTTCCAAATGGGACCCCTACCCCTTCTTTTATAGGCTAGAAGGAATTAGGTATTTGGACGAACCCTCGGCCATGCATGGCCAGGAGTTTCAGTTAACTCACCCATATATTTTGTGTTTCATCAGAAAAATTCCTTTTTTCATGCTTTTTTCAGTCCACGCGGGCTATTTTGGGTCAGCTAGTGTGTACATGCGTGCAGTAATGGATTAGGGCACATGGGCCTTTATAAAAGAGGATTTTCAAAGAGTTTTTCAGCAGTGCTTTGGAAAAGAAAGGATATGAGATGGCCTGATACCAGGTAAGCATGTGTGGTGCAATTTAGGGTTATAACACTTTCCCTAGAGCCTCTCTCATGGCATAGAAGGTAGATACAAACACATAATATGCACTACCTAGCTTATAAAGAATAAGATAGATGCAATGCTCTTCCTTCATTTTTATCTCACATTCTTCATATAAAATTCCGAGTGTTTTAAACTTAGATAGATAGTATCCAAGGCAAGAAAAATCATTTGGACTTAAGTTCAGTACTTTATTTTCTAATTGTTGTGCTTGGAAAATATTGAGTTTACCAAACACAGATTCAATCTTTTCCCAAGCTTCATTGGGGTCATCAATTTCTTTAAGGTGGAACTTAAAATCAGGATAGATGGAAATTTTGATTAGTTCACATGCTTCATCACTCCTATTATCCGATTTGAATTTCTTATCATCATCAGTGTTACACATTATTTTGGTCACCTCAGTGATCAAATGACAACATGTGTCCATGTTCCTTGAAAATATTAAAAGAGACTTTCTCCATGAGAAACGTGGTTTGCTTTTCCTCTTTCAAAAACCATAACAAGGAAGGTCATCACACCCTTCCATATGCATGCAGTGCGACGATGCCTGATTGTCACACTCATCCCTAAAATTGGACTACGACGTTGTTTCATGTTGCCTGTACATAGGGTGCAATGATGCTTAAACCATAGGAAAATTCAAAATTCACAAATATTCTAGAAGGGAATCTTCTAGAAGATGAGGTGGCCTCCAATCGGTTTGGATATTTCTCACTTCTATGATTTAGTGGGATGAACATAATCTCCTCATCCATCTCTCTTTCACACTATATAAAGAGGGATCTCTTATGGAAAAGTCTAAGTTTGAATAGGCTAAGATTTGCATGGAGAGTTCTACTACAGATTATGCTTGAGAGCTTTGCTTTAGTTCTCCAAGTCAGATTGTGGATCTTCTTCATCCAAGGCATTGGAGAAAAGGTGTGTGTGTTGGAGAAAAGAGCCATTGAAAGGGGACCTTGCAACATCAAGGCATGGGTTGTATTCTCTACTTTCCATTTAATTTAATACAACAATACATTTCTTCCCTATAAAAGCATCACAACTTTTATTGTATAACTCCTTGATCTTATACATAGAATTCATTGGAATATATATATCTTTGTTTTCCTTGTTTGTCAGTTTGTACTTCTTAGATAGGCTCACCATTTTTCAAACTCAAGGAAGGAGCTACAAGGACGACACTAGTGAGGATCAAGCATCTTTTAAAAGGTATGTCACTTGTACATCTCTAAACTAGTTTATATGACAATGAAGTTTAAGGTGAAGTATGTATTTTGTCTTGTTTTGTTCTAGTTTCCTATGGAATTTAGGGAGATCTGTTTGTGTCCTCACTTACTGATTAGTCCAATAACAATCAGTGGGTGTTTTTTCCTTTCCCAAGGTAATTCGGCACAAGCCTTTTACTTCTTAATAAATCCTCCATATGGGATTTCCATTGGAAGTAGTTGGTGCTAGTAAGAAAGAGATTACTTATATAAGCCATATTAAATATGCATACAATATGGATTTAAAAACTGAAACTGATGATTTGGATCGAAAGATATCGAAAATTTAGGTGGTTTTAAAAAAAACAACACTGAAAAAGGACTTCATATGTGAGATTTATGTCATTTTTAAAAAAAGCATAAACGGTAACCAAAGGACCACGTGGTGGTGTAAGTTGCTTTATGAAGTGACCCACTTTTATAAAAGGAAGTGGGGATCACTTTTACAATGAATTTACATTATAAAAGAAAATTTTCATGCAAAATAAATAACTCTAAAATAAAATATTAAACCTACTTATAGTGATTCACTTTTATACTTGAAGTTGAATAGAGTTTACAATTTTAACATGAACTTTTTCAAAAAAAGTAACAAAAGAGAGACTTGAACTCAAGACCTCTTACTTAATAAGGAATTTTTTAACGAAATGGTCTAGAAAAACATACTGTAATATTTAGAAAGAGGATTGGAGGTGTTGTTGTTGTTGTTGTTGTTGTTTTGGAAGATGACCTTGGAGAGCATGCTAAAAAAAAACTATTTTCACACAAGAAAAAAAAAATTCTTCTCAATGACAACAAGGGTTAGATCGCGGTTAGCTTACTCGGAAGATGCAGTGCACCTTTTCCTATCTGTTTCTGATCTCCCGAGATCACACATGGCACAGGGAAAAGATCATATGTAGATCTAAAATAGTTGCAATCCAAAAATAAATAATATAAAACCAAAATAATACTCTGTAAAAAAATTTAAAATGCGTATGCAGGCTTTATACCTCCGGATCTGACTAAAATGGTTGTATATTGGGAAAACAGAAACCTTTTCAAGTGAAATGAAAAGTGTTTATGAATGATACAAGCGCTCCGGATGAAATGGAATAGTACTCTCAACCCAAAAATGTACGAAAATGACAGAAAATGGAGATGATGAAACTCGGTTTCACGATATCGATCTACAATAGGAGCGGGTCTTAAAACAGGATCTGATACCATGTTCGACAACAAAGATATTCCAACACAGGACGAACACCTTCAGTAACCACTCACATAACCATATCAAATATCAACACATCGATTTTTTCATGTGGTAAAACCCCTACGGGGAAACATCCACGGCCCCAGCCAACATGGCCACTTGGAGTAGTTTATTAATGCAAAAGAAAAAGATTATAGAGAGATTTTAAAAGATATTTTATCAAAATCGATCATCAGAAAATGACCCCCCATGTTCTTTAAATAGAGATCATGTACCAATCGAGTGCTAAGCCACATATCAATGGTTGTTAATATCGAGGAGAATATGAACTGTCGGATCACCCTATGTCGGGAACATATCGTGACCATCGTATTTCCTAACTACAAATGCATACTAATGCATACTAAAGAAACACACTTTTACCTAACAACAAATTAGACCAAGTATATCTTAACTAACTCCTAAGTGTCTAAATATCCTAACAGAATAAGGGAGGAAAAGAACCTTACAAGGAATTCAAAATCCTCTCTCAGTAAGACAAATATCAACACTCCAAGTGAAGAAGTATTGTAGAAAAGGATGTCCTTTGTATACAATACAAGTGTTGAACTTTGTTGAGGACAATAAAACAAACCTAGGGGACCATACTATATTAAGAGAGTACAAAGATGTGTTTCGGGAAGAGGTACCAGGTCTACTTCTGAGAAGACATGTTGATTTTTCAATAAAAATTGTACCCAGAGCGATGTTTATGTCTAGAGAACCCTATAGAATGAGTACACCATAGCTAGTTGATCTCAAACTACAACTGAAGGAGATGTTGAACAAAGCTTATGTCTGGCCTAGTGTATCCCCTTGGGGAGCACCATATTTGTTCATGAACAAGAAATATGGCACACCCAGGTTGTTCATAGACTATAGACAACTCAAAAATATGACCATTAAGAATACGTATCTCTTTCCCAGAATTGATGACATGTTTGACTAGCTAAGGGGAACTACAATATTTTTCAAGATTTATTTAAGGTCAGGGTACTATAAATTATGAATTAAGGACGAATACATTCATAAAACATCCTTGAGGACAAGATATGTGAACTATGAATTTGTGGTGGTGCCATTTGAGCTTACCAATGCACCAACCATATTTATGTTTCTAATGAATAATGTAATCAAAAAATTATTGGATGGATTTTTGTTGGTTTTCATAGATGAGATTATGATCTACTCTAAGAGAAGAGAAGAGCATGAATAGCATCTCAAGTGCATGCTTCAAGTGTTAAGAGAGAATAAGCTCTATGCCAAGTTTAGTAAGTGTGATTTTTTTTCTAAAAGGGTTAACTACTTAGGCCATGTCATCACTGAGGAAGGAGTGGCAATTGACCCAGACAAGATTAAATCCATGAAGGATTGGTAATCAAGTGGTTTCTACCATGTTCAACTTCGACATCTGTAATCACATGGATAGAATCGTACTTCGAAACAATGGAAATGAAGACCTTGGATGTCACCATATCAGTCCAGGTTCTGATGGAGTATCCATAAGGCTATACCGACACATAGATCCATTGTGCATGTCTCGTGCATATGACCAAATTTGAATTCTTAGAGCATAGATCCATAGTGTATTTCTCATGGCTATGTTGAATCATGATGACATGGATCCACAGTGGATGTTTGGTGGCCATGACTCACTTGACACTTATGATTAGATTCACTTGTAGTCTGATTATGGGAATGCCTACCTCAAAAGATGGTATATTATTATGCAGATGCTTGATTGTTTGCAGGTTCCCAACCGATGTGCTCCTTGTTTTTGACACACACATTCTACAAAGTATTTCAACTATCACAGGTTCCAACTTCATACTTTGGGGGGAATTCGTTTATACATTATTTTTTTCACCCTTGTGATTGACTGATGATATGTGCATAACTCACTTCTATGTTTGCTAAAGATACTAAAGGAGACTTTCTCCATGAGAAAAGTGGAACATCTTTCTTTTCTTAAAAACCATATCAAAGCTGATTGTCACACCCTGCTAAATGCTTGGGGTGCGACGATGCTTGATCGTCGCATGCTGCACCAACACTGGACAACAGTGTCACTGTGGGCTACTTGTGCATAGGGTGTGGCGATGCTCAAACAAGAGAAAAAGGTGAAATTCATGAAAATTCTAGAAGGGAATCTTCTATAAGATGAGGTTGCCTCCGATCGGTTTGGATCTTACTCACTTATCTAATTTAGTGGGATCATCCTAATCTCCTCATCCATCCCTCTTTCACCCTATATAAAGAGGGATCTCTCATGGGAAAGGATAGGCTTGCTTATACATGAAGAATTATGCTTAAGATTTTACTTGTGATAGCTTTTATTTAGCTCTCCAAGCCAGGTTGTGAATGATCTCCATCAAAATCATTGGAGCAAAGGTGTGTCTATTGAAGCAAAGAGCCATTGGAAGGGACCTTGCAACAACAAGGAATGGGTTGTATTCTCCACTTTCATTCAATATAATGCAGTAATACATTTCTTCCCTACAAATGTGTCTCCACTTTTATTGTCTAACTCATCGATCTTATACATAGACTTCATTGGAATATATATATCGGTGTTCTCTCTCTTTGTTGGTTTGTGCTTCTTAAAAGATTCACCATCCTACAAATCCAAAGATTGAGAAAGGATGACACTAGCAAGGATCAAATGTTGTTTAAATGGTATGTAATTTGTCCCTCTCTAAACTAGTTTATATTACAATGAAATCTAAGGAGAAACTTGTATTCTGCCCTGTTTTGTTCTAGCTTCTTGTTGAACTTAGGGAGATTAGTTTGTGTATGCACTTATTGTTTTTTCTGATAATAGTTTTCAAGAGTGTTTCCTACTTCATTTATTGTTGGATTGATTGGTGTATCATATTTTCACCTTTTCTCATGTGAAAACACCTTAAAAGAATCAATATCATCATTTCCTATATATTGGGCTCATACATTAGGTATATTTTCTATTGTAAGTATATAAAGTCCCTTGAAATGAGTTCTAAGCACAAAGTTAGTTCCAATTAGACATAGAATTCAAACATGTCAATAATAACTCCATGTGCCAAAAGTGGCCATGTAAGTGAGGGAATCCATACACCAAGCTCCAAACATGATGCTTTATCATAATTGTTAAAATGGCTAGATCTATATAAATCAGGTGTACATTGGGGGCGAGGGCACTCAAAAAACGTGAAGGATAAATAATGTAAAGGTTCTATCCCAATGACAAATGAACCCACAAGTGTTAGGGAGTTCCTTCTTTCCAGCCACCCAAGTCTCATAGGAAATATCGTATTTCAGCATGTTGTAAGGGTGATCAAATTTGTTGTCCATATTTCTTTTACTAAGTCTGCAAAAAGGATATTGATTCTAATGGTGCACTACTAAAGGATTCCAAAATGTTCTTACAGGACTACTGGAAGTGAAAGGATAGGATTTTGACATGACAAGAGAGTGAACAATTTAAATAATCATATTGTTTGTTGTTGATATGTTAACCAAAATGCATATACAGGTTTGAAATGAAAAAATGGCAAGTTTCTTAGCATGCATTTCTAGAAAATGTGTAAATGTGTTGAACCTGCACAGAATATATCTAGCTAGAAAATACTACACACATTTGCAGAGAGAAATTGAGAAAGAAGAAGAAAGATAGAAAGAATGGAAGAATTCTCATTAACCGTATTCCACACTCAAAGAGTGAATAATTTACAATAGATATAGGATACATGAGTAACTAATGAGCCATAGTGGTGTTCTAGATTGATCTAGACACACACCAGCAGTTACAAAAGTAAACTGCCACCTAGTCTAGTCTCTCAGGCAGTTACAGGAGTGAACTGCCACCTAGCTGAGTTAACTAGTCTACTAGTCTTCAGTTAACTGACCAAAAAAAGAGTAGTGAGTTGGTGATGATCCCAATGTTTCATGGTGACAAAACCAATGCAACATCTAAACTCAACTCAACTAGTCAAACTGAAGTGTCAACTAAAAGAGAATATTCTTCAGCTGGAATATTCTCCCCTAAAATATAGGAGACTGGATAATGACTAATTATGACTGATAAACAAGGAATAACCTTAGGAAAAATAAATCCTAGGTGTGTGTGAAGTAACTTCAACACCCCCCCTGAACATCACTATGGTGAAAATAAAGAATGGGTCTCGGCTATGAGGCCACGTTAGGTACCCAAATACAAAAGATACACTGAATTAAACAAGGAAAGAGGGAAAACCTCATGGGAACAAAACCCCCCCTCAAATTACAATGCATAAAAAAAAATGATAAGGAACAAAAGGCAGTTGCTAAGCAACCATGTCCTTCACTCCAAGAAGACCTCGCAAGTATGCAAGTTTGTGCTCATTGAAGATTTTTTTGAAGATGTAGATGTCTGAATGGATCTAATGATGTATATGCATCATTTATATTTCCACACATATCCACTTTATTTTCCTGTAATGAAAAATATCCAAATAAATTTTGGATGAAATTTTGAAAACCGTATGGTCGTTTCCAGAAAATGCTGAAATTTTGTTGATTTTGAAACGATCATAACCTCAGTTTCCAAACTCTATTTCGGACGTTGTTTTTTTTGAAATTGGATATTTTCCCGAGAGGAATTCAAATATCCAATTTGTTTATGAAAATTTTTCTCAGAAAATATTAGAATGGTGTCTGATGTGCGCAGATCTTTTTTTGTCTCCTAACATGCATGTATGGCGCATGCAAAAGTGTCTGCATGTGACTCCTAAGATGCATGCCATATATCTTCCACATGAATTTAAAAAAATAAATCTGAAATGGAGTAGTCTTCAATTAATGGAATACAAATTTCTGCAAAAACGCTTGTAGAAGACTCTTCATAATAAGAGGCTTGATCTTTTGATGGCTTCTCTTCTGGTTCTATCTGTTCGACCTCCTGTATGAAACATTCACAATATTATTTATTCCCAAATAAATCTAGTCCATAATTCATGTGGAGTTAATCCTTGTGATTTTTTGTATACTTGATGGAAAAGTTTGGGAGAAACAGACATGCCGATACTTCCTATGGCCATATCTTGTCTATTAAGAAAGTCATTTTTCTCATCGACAGAATCAGGATCTACTTCCATTTCCATGGTTATTTGGTATAAGCCTTTGCATCTTAGCAGAAGAAAAAATTTTGGCTTCCATTCCAAATAGTTATGAGGCATGAGAAGTATTTCTGGCGAATAATCCATCTTTTTGTTGTCTTCAATATTCAGTACCTACAAAAATAATTTGGTGTAGCTTTTGCTTAGAAGTTTGTCAGCTCTGATACCATCTAAATGCGTTTAACCTGCACATAATAGATCTAGCTATAAAATACTACACACATTTGTAGAGAGAAATTGAGAAAGAAGAAGCAAGATAGAAAGAATGGAAGAATTCTCATTAACCGTATTCCACACTCAAAGAGTGAATAATTTACAATAGATATAGGATACATGAGTAAACAATGAGCCATAGTGGTGGTCTAGATTGATGTATACACACACCAACAGTTACAAGAGTAAATTTCCACCTAGTCTGATCTCTCAGACAGTTACGGGAGTGAACTGCGACCTAGCTGAGTTAACTAGTCAACTAGTCTTTAGTTAACTGACTGAACAAAGAGTAGTGAGTTGGTGATGATCCCAATGTTGCATGGTGACAAAACCAATGCAACATCTAAACTCAACTCAACTAGTTAAACGGATGTGTCAACTGAAAGAGAATATTCTCGAGGTGGAATATTCTCCCCTAAAATATAGGAGACTGGATAATGACTAATTATGACTAATAAACAAGGAATAACCTTAGAAAAAATAAATCCTAGGTGTGTGTGAAGTAACTCCAACAAAATGTTCATGCATAATGAAGGTGAAGAAACAAACTTTATTTTGAAAGTGTAACTACAAAAAAATGTGAGGGATTTAAGTGTGAGTGGGTGAGAACCAATTACAATGAGAATGTGAATCCAAATTTTTGGAACTTAAAGTAAACCAAAAAACAAATTAAACTCTTGTGATGACTCTCACATAAAAAGTTGTCTTTCTTTCTCTTCCTCAAAGATTCCTTCAAAATATACACACTAAATCAAACCATACTTATACCATTAATCCTATCAACCTTCAACGCCGATTCATAAAAATATTTACATTATATGAAGTATTCTTCAAGGCAATATGTTCAATATTGAATGTCGATTCTTCAACATCTTGCGGAAAAGTACAATTTGTTTTATCACAATGTCTTTACAATCTTCATGAATCATTTGTATGCTCTTGAGATTAGTGGTGAGAATAATAGCCATTCCAATGTATGCCCTAGCAATATATGCATGAACTAATGCTTCATCAATCCCTAAAGGAAGTTAAGGTTTCTTTCACTCAATATAAATGGACTCATATCTACCATTACTGGATGCAAGACGAGAACATGAAAATTACTAAATAGATGATATACCTCAATAAATTATCACATAGAAAATCTTGCATTAATAAATAATCACATAACAATTCATAAACATTAAACATAATCAGAATTGATGGCTATATAAACTATGCTAAAAGGAGCAATCACACATGATCTGATGAACTGGTCGGCACAGTTGGAATGGTTTCCCCCACGTGTTTCTCTTCAATTGTATGACCCTCTTTTTGTCTTGAGCTTCCCTCACTTGACAAAGAAATATCTTAAAGTACCTACCAAAATCATTCAACCTCCATAAATATCTACAAAATCAATACAAGTCATATTTCTAGCACATTATTTACTATAAGATGAATTTTTATGAGAGTGAAAAACATACCTGAATGAGATCCTCTTGGTTTTGAGAATAATTTGTTGGATATGAGCATCTAATATTTGATCAAACTACCTCCCTTGATTTGAAGAAGAAGCAACAAAGTCAACATTGACTTTGTTGTTGCTCTGTTGGATCGGGGGAGGTTCTCTCCAAGATTAAACGACTCCAATAAATTATTCTCTGTTGAACAGGGAAAATCACGTGAAGGTGGAAGATATTATGCCCCCTCCTCCTCCCACATCACTCTCAATTCACCAATACCCAACATATAAATCTATTGAAATATTTACAACAAAAACAAACATATATACATATCAATATTCACAACTGTTTACAATGAAATAAAATGTTCTCTTGATCCATTTGGAGTGAGGTCAATTATCCTAAGAGAAAAGTAACAACTATTCCATAACATCATACACTACACTAAAGAACTTTACATCTAAAACTAGAGAATGGAAATTGATGTGAAAAGAGGCTTTATTCTATTCCATCATATGACTTGGTTGGAGTATTAAAATTCACCTGTAAACATCATAGAACTCATCCCACTTTGATATATAAGTGAAAACATGTTATTTTTCCAATATTTAATCATAAACTCACTCAAAATACTAAAATGAATTCTTTGGAAAATAATAGGTCTAAACTCATATGTAATCATGAAGATGGTCTTAATGTAAGGCTACGAGAAAGCGGAATATAGTGAAAAGTGAAGTAAAAGGTTGGTAACAGAATGGAATTTTGGCGACCCAAGAAGTACCAAAAAGTATTTCATAGAAAACAGATTTTATAAATAGTTATTAAAATATTGTACATCATCATTTAGTTTTAGCCGGCCTCTTCTTCTTAGGTCTAAAATTCCTAAGCATTTCATCAATATCTATGTCTTCATTCTCTGGGTGCTTTTCAAAATCTAATTGTCATTCTATCCTCTCATGCAGAGCATGCCTAGTTGCGGGGTAATCATAGGGTAATGGAGGTAGTTGTGATGAGGCATCACCTACAAAAGAAAAAACATATATAAAATTTAGATGGCTAGTTTTTAAATATCATTGAACTAGTTCAGTAATATTAAAAACAACACATGCAATGTCATTATTTACCTAGTGCACTGGTCAACAACATTGGAATGGTTTCCCCCGCGTGCTCCTCTTTAACTGTACGACCCTCAAGTACAAAATTCTCTTCTATTGATACCTCAAACTTTATAATGACAAGCATAAATGTATAATTAAAAACAAAAAGTACAAAATGTATAACTACATAATTATTAAGTATATGATTAAAATACAACTATATTACCTTCATGTTCCTCGGTCGTAGAACCATCGTGGGGATGTACCCCAGTGGAATGGTACTAAACGGGAGAACCATCTTCTGGTTGCAAACCGTTATCAACAAAATTCTCTCCAATACTAGTGAGTTGGTTGACAATGTTGCTCCCCTGATTAAAACAAAGTTGTAACACATTAAATTTATCGATGATATCAAACATGATTGTATTATATTAATAATAAAGGCTAATGTGGATTGAATTTTATTTATGTTATCCTGCAAAGTGGTTCTTGGTAACTGCCCCAAGATTTTTCGGTCTTCAACTACAGATTTATAGCCGTACTTGTAACCAAGTTGGATGTCTTCCTCTGTGGTTTCAGTACCAAACTTGTCACCCTACATTGCATAAGAGTGTGTATTTTTAATTGTATTGGCTGCAATTACCTAAAAGTTTGAAGGAGATACAAATAAGATATTTGGGTACTTACAATTCATGATTGCAACTTGATGTAGGAGAATCATCAACAAAGCACACATTGATCTGAAAATAGAAGGATGACTTGTTATGCTATGCAAGCACCCCTACTTCATTAAAATAAACTTTACAGGACCTTGCTTCATGTGTATAAAATATGCAAAATAAACTTATGTGTTAAGTTTATGCTTCTTCCTTTAAATGTGCATGTATCTTCTTGTAAATGTTTATGTATGAAGATATGTTCTTTTGAATGGTTTAATATGTGCTTGAAATGAAAACACATCAACACAAATTACAGCAAATAAACCATCAAACGCACAACAAGAACAACATGATAAAGGAGTTCACCCCCCTCCGGGCTACATCTCCTTGAGCCTCCATAATGGACTTGGCTCTCTGGGATTAATTTGTCAAAAGTTCTTTTACAAGCTGCTGCTCAACTCCAATGGAAAAAAAAACTGTACCATTGAGATCAGAACACATAAAAACCCCAAAAATGACTAATACAACTCTGAAAACAGATCATAGCTCATCCGGGCATGACCTCTTCTTCATGTGGCCATAAGCTTCCCTGAGCTTCTCTTTGGAAAAAACACTTGTAAAAGTCCTCAAAAGCCTTTGAAACCTGTCCCAATGTGTTCAGAGCATATCAATTAGCCAAAAATGATTATTCAATCACAGAAAACAAACATAGGCTCACCAAACCATGTCCTCTATCAATGAGGGCTTCAAGCTCCCTTGAGCTTGCTGAAACTTCAATGGTGAAAAACTTGTAGAAGAAGTCTTCAAATGGCCTTGAAAACAGCACCAATGGATCTAGCACGTCCAAAAACCCCTAGCCGGGCTTTTATGGCACCTCAATCGGACAAAATATGAAGAAGTTAGACCTCCTCCATTTTTCTCCTTCAAGCTTTCTGAAACTGGTTCGCCAAAACGCACCTCTGTGTGCATGAACCTGGAACACACTCCCAATGCGCGTTATAACCTGGCACCGGGAACAAACGCACCAACGGTGCAAACCGTAGGACGGTTAGGGCACCTCCAGCCCCCAACCGCCTAGCATTCGGGCATATGGACCCATAAAAGCTCGGGCTAAATCAAAAAGGCCAAACGGTTTTAAAAACCGTGCCAACTCCCGAAGCCGTGCAACTGTTTGAAAACCGCGCGCATTATTAAACCATTGGTTAAATAATAGAAAACACACAGGTTAACACAAAACACATATAGTGTTACAACCCCGCGC
>ML780133.1:502162-538574 GCA_009831015.1 Picea engelmannii | reverse complement strand
TGGCACCTCAATCGGCCAAAAGATGAAGAAGTTAGACCTCCTCCATTTTTCTCCTTCAAGCTTTCTGAAACTGGTTCGCCAAAACGCACCTCTGTGTGCATGAACCTGGAACACGCTCCCAATGCGCGTTATAACCTGGCACCGGGCACAACTGCGCCAACGGTGGAAACCGTAGGACGGTTAGGGCGCCTCCAGCCCCCAACCGCCTAGCACTCGGGTATATGGACCCATAAAAGCTCGGGCTAAATCAAAAAGGCCAAACGGTTTTAAAAACCGTGCCAACTCCCGAAGCCGTGCAACTGTTTGAAAACCGCGCACATTATTAAACCATTGGTTAAATAATATAAAACACACAGGTTAACACAAAACACATATAGTGTTACAACCCCGCGCGTGATATAATATAACAGTCGGGCTAATGTTTCAAACCCTCGCACTATATAAAATGTGGTTAAATAAAACTATGGGGCAATGTATAATACACCCGCGCCATTTTAAAAAATGGTTATAATAATCGTTTGAAACTTAACCACGCATGCCATTTGGTCGGGCCACATTATATGTTGGTCATATGGTAAACCAATCTGTCCACGGGTCGGGGCTAAGCCCCGACCCACCCCCCTTTCCAACTATTACAATACACAATTTTAAATAATAGCGCGTCCACTTCATATTCAAGGAATAACGGCGGGAAAGGTGGCTAGCGGAGTGTTAGTGAAGTCTTGGGCGGACATGGTGGTCACCGGTTCGAATCCGGTTGGCTCCACACAATTTTAAACAAACCAAATAAACATTAGCCAATAAATGAGGGGGACACGTGGCGCCCTCTGATTGGGCCACGTGTCTCTTTATTATTCACCCTTAAACGGACACGTGTCATCATCGTATTCGTCGACGAACAACCAACCAGCATTTTCCACATCACCTACCTGCCATGTCACCATGATGGTACGGCCCTGCCACGTGGCCGTACGGACTGTACGGACTGCCCAGTCAACAATTTTTTTACCTGTTTGACTTTCCGAACAGATCGCCATATCTTTCGCTCCCGACGTCCATTTGAGACGAAACAAATTGCATTGGGTTCGTGACGACGAGGGCTACGCTCACGTCCGATTTGAGGCAATTCCGAGAACGTTGATTTTTGGGCTAAAATTTGCCCCCTGGTCCAGATTTTGATCACACATGGAGAGACAACTCAGTGCCCTAGCACGTATTTTCAATAATTTTTGGAATCTTAAACGTTGGCATTTCCTGCGAATCTTTTTGAAGGGATTGAAAAATGGAGAAGATCTAAATGTTGGAAGCTGAACGATCGCAAGAAATCTGGGAGTTTCACTCTTAGACTTTAATGTAATGGTGCTTAAGGAGTAGTTAGTTTTTACTTTGAGAAGATAGGTAGTCGGAGGCAACCCTAGGAACCCTCTAGGATAAGTAGAAGTGTTGTTGTTGGCATGTTTTATCAGTAGCATATGCTTGTCATTGATGGAAAGTACAGTAGCGATGATGGATAGGTATAATGTGCCAGGCAGGCACCAGAAGTATTTTGGGGAGATGCAGCAGAGCAAGCTCATGAATATCAGAAGTGATAGTGCATAGGTGCACGTAGAGTGAAAAAGTGTGCTTGTTCATTTGATGACAAGAACAAGCAGACAGAAGACAGAGTATCTATCTGTCATTGATGGAAAGCTCAGCCCCGACGATGTCGAACAAGAGAAAGTGGCAAGACCAGTAGTGCAACGATGATCACATGGAAAGATCAGAAGTGTAAAATCCTAAAGCAAGCACATCGACTGGAGGTTTGGATACCAGGAGTTGGAGGAGTCAAGAGTCAAGACCCTTCATCATAGGAGTCCCGAAGTGCCGAAATGCGAAACCCCGAAAACCCAAAACAGGCACATCGATCGAAGGTTCGGATACTGGGAGTTGGAGGAGTCAAGAGTCAAAAATATTCATCACAGGAGTCCCAGAGTTTCGAAATGAGAAACCCCCAAATCTTGAAACAGGCACATCAATCGGAGTTTCAAATACCAGGATTTGGAGGAGTCAAGAGTCGAGACTCTTCATCACAAGAGTCCCGAAGTGCGAAAATAAGAAAAGCTCAAACACCTTTTTGTGTAGGTTTCAGATACCGGGAGATGGAGCATCAAAACACTTCATCACAAGAAATGCCGGAATGTCGAAATGTCAAAATGTGAAAAACACCTTTTGGTGTTGGTTTCAGATACTGGGAGTTGGGATGTCGAAACACTTCAGAACAGGAATGTTGAAATGACGAAACGTCGAAATGAATTTTCAAATAAGGCTATGGTCACCGTCAGTGGTCACATTGTCGAAGAGTTGTAGAGAAGAGGTCGAAGAGATAAGCTCCATTTCGGAGTTTGGGACATGGAGAGTCGAGATGACTCCTCACAGAATCCCCGAAACGTGAAATGCGAAATACATATTCAGAATTGGCCCTTGGTCATAACCCATGGTCACATCGATGAAGGCTCAATGGAGGAGGTAGCATGAAGCTAATCTCCATTTCGGCGATCACAACTTGGAGTGTCGAGATGCCTCACCACAGGGATGCCAAAATCGCGAATGCCAGAATGTCAAAATGTCGAAAGACCGAATTGCGAAATGGCGAAATAAGCGCGAGACCCATCATTTATGATCCAATGGTGTAGGTTATTCAGGAATATGATCAAAGGGCTTGTTGTGGTGGGAAATCCCCCTATGGACTAGCATTTAGGGTTATATTATGCATGCAGATAAGATCGAAAGAATCCTACTTTCTACTATCGTCCAAGACTTAATCCCCATTTCTTTCAAGAAAATACATGGTTAAACGAACATACCTTATTCTAGGCGTTCGATGTCGATCCTTCTTCACACTTGATTGCTTGTTAGCAGCTATCCTCCCAAGGTTGAACTACATACAAAACAAGCAACAAACTCTACATGCATTTGTTCTACAGATTAATGGGTTAGAGATTCAAACATATATTCACTAAACTATGAAGAAATCATATAGTGGGATGGGAAAACAATTTCTTTATTATTAACTTTAATGAATCAACTTACAATGTCGAGACCGGCCACTACTCCGCGAACCTGATCCTGGGATCCTCTTCAAATGTCCTCCAACTTCTTTGCTTTGTATCTCTCTTTGCATAAGGATGGCTAAAGGGTTGGGACAATGGGAATGTGCAATTGGGTAGAGTTTCTTTACTCTTATTCTCCTCCTCCATATAGGAACCCTAACCCTTCTTTTATAGGCTAGAAGAAGCTAGGTATTTGGACGAACCCTCGACCATGCATGGCCGGAAGATTCAGTTAACTCACCCAAAGTTGTGTGTTCCATCGGCAAATTTCCTTTTTTCGTGCTTTTGTAGGTACACACCGGCTGTTTTAGGTCATCTAGCATGTACATGTGTGCAGTAATGGAGTAGGGTGCATGGGCCCTTATAAAAGAGATTTTTTAAAGAGTTGTTCAGCAGTGCTTTAGCAAAGAAGGGATCTGAGATGGCCTGATGCCAGGTAATCATGTATGGTGCAAATTAGGGTTATAACATATGCCCCCTAATGTGTGAGGTCAGAAGATTATCTGATGGCCGAAATACATTACCAATCTTTACTGATGTGCCGAACAAGTGAGCCCAGGGACCAGGAACTGGGAGGTGTCGTCTGAAAAATAACAAATGTTTCACCTAGGCGGGCATACCCATGCTTAGGATATAATAGAATCATGGCTATCAATCAAATACACTGTAGATCCATGTCAAATAACTATATAAAGTGTAGTCATGAACAATACATAGCAGAGCTACATCTCGAAATCAAAAAGATATGCATATAGAGTATCCATCTTCTAGAAGTTGATACGGCCTGATGGATGGAGATGAGGTCTTCAGAGCTCGAGAAACAACTTCAAAATCTTCAAAACTCGGGTAGGAGTGTAATATGAGTGTACGACTTCACTACCCAGAGGTCTTCGACTGCTCGTCGGTCAGGGTCTAGAGAATATTTGATGATCAGATTGAAGGCTTCATTGATTTCAAACAAAGACTTGATTGGACATTCAGGATGGTCGGGTATGAGGGAAAGAGACAAACTGCAGAGGGGCCAACTTAGGCTTGGTAGAAACTTCCCTTGGACAATAGCACGACAAATGATGAGACTTCGACAACATGGCATTAATCATAAGTTTATGAAGCAAGAGACAATGCAAACTCTCCATATGTTTGGAAGAATAACCAAATGGAGGAGGACACAACTCTATGTAGCGAGAACAACTTCCTAAGGTCGTATTACATCCCATAGTTTGACGAACAAACGGACAGTTGTTCTTTATCCAAGGGCAACTCATTATGCTGTCAATAAGGAAAATACTTTTCCCTTCCTCTTTTTGGGGTATATTTGATCTTTTTGTCTTTTTCAATGATTTTGGAAAAAAGAATAAAGGAATGTTACATTACAATGGAGGAACAAGTGCTACAAACATACAAGTTCAAGGCACAAGGACAAGACTGATGTTCAGAATAATGATACTCGGGAAAAACCTCTGGGGGCCAAGGGTGTTAAGATGCAGAAGCAAAGTGATACAAGGCTCACGTATAAGGTATGCAAACGTGGTTAACTCGGTAAGCTCGGTGGTTTTTCATATTTAGAGAGTCTGAAAAAACGTAAAAGGAGACTCCATTGGGGTACCTTTTTTGAAGATAGTCTAGTCGGTTCGAAAAATGGGTAAACTAGCACCGAAAAGACGTCTATTCAAAACCATGTTAACGAGTGTGAGAAAGACAATATCACTTGGCCATTTTTTCATTTTTAAGGAGTCTGAAAAAATCTTAACTATGGACTCTGTCATGAATGTTCTTCTGGACCAGTTTAACGAGTGTGAAAGAATAAGGTCACTCGGCGATCTTTTCAATTTTAGGGAGTCTGAAAAGAGCTTAACTATGGACTCCAAGGAGGTTCCTTTTTCGTAATTTTAGTCCTTCAGGCCTGAAAAAGGGTTAAAATGATACCTAAGAGTACTTTTCTAGAGAAATGAAGTTCCATAGAGTATACCTTTGTTCGTGTAGTTTACCGTCCCGATCGAAAAAGGGGTAAACTACCATCGGACAGACGTGACTTCAAATTTTAGTTTAATGAGCATGAAAGGCCACAAGATCGCTCGGCAATCTTTTCATGTTTAGAGGGTCTGAAAAGGGCTTAAAAGAAGACCCGTTATATCTTTTGGGAGTCTTGAGGGTGAGGTCAAGAGAGAAAAAGGAATCATGCAAATGAGGCTCAAACTCGTAATCAGGAAAAACTACAAGAACTCCCAAGCCTACAATGATTAGTGACGACATGGATACCATAATGCAACTAGGATCTACCTAGGACATCCATGTTCCGGTAAGCTCTACCACCAAGTCGCGACACTTCTAAAGCAGCTATGATGGTTCCATGTCGCAACCTGATGGGATCAATCCTATAAAAAAGGAAAAAGACAACGAGATACAAAAGTCAGGGCAAAAACCTAACCTACATGCTCAAGTTGATCCTTGGAAAAAAAAATTCACGGACCGTCGAAAATTACCCAAAACTCCAAAAACTTGTCCCAAAAACCGATCAAATCCCTCCCATGCAACTCCTGAATCACGCTAAATGGTTTTTGGTTTAAAGAAAATGATAAGGGAGGCCAAAAAAGTGACAAAAAGAGGCCAACATTTCTATAAATAGAAGCCGGCAGCTCATTATCACCATTGTTGATTTGGAAAATGACTCTGGAGCCAAAAGACCCCCTTTGATAAAAGTGGTGATTCCGGGAGCTACAGTGGATGAAATGAACTTCTGTCTGGACCAAGTAAGTACAAAATCTCCTATATTTCATTTTAAGTCTTTATTTTTGCTTTAGGTTTCATTTTTGGGGGGGGCGTCGACCTTTAAAAGGTTGGCCCTAGGTCCACGCAGGCTATCTCAGGACAGGCCGCGTGTACACGCGACTGTCACTATTACAGCCCCCGCGGACCCCTTATTGAATGAAAAAGGCTTAAAAATCAAGGGTTAAGCCTTCTAAACCTTGGTGTTTTGTAGGATGTATGTCCACTGGAGAGAAAGAGAGCATGAAGAGGTTATTGAGTTGGTCAGGGAAGACCCCAATGTTGTGGTTGCTTTGATTCAATGTGGGTTACTCAAGTTTTTCCTATGTCCTTTTATGTGGGCACAACCTAGGCTACTAAATTCCTTGGTTGACTACTAGCATCTGGATGCAGATGAATTCATGTTAGAGGGGCAGTCATTGGTGCCCATGACCGAGGACATTCATTTTTTGACCGGCCTCTTCTAGAGAGGGGAACCAGTCAACTTCCAGACTTTTCCTTCGGGGCCACATAACATAGCAGAATTGATAGGTCTATACTGTGCAAATGATACAGACTGCTCAAGCTCATAGGTGCCCATAAGCAAGATCACTGACTTATCGCTACAGGTGATAGTGTTTCTTATTGGGCGAATCACTGGTTCTGCGACTCTACATCAGGCGTCCCGTGCACAAATGAACTGTGTAGTCCAGTGCTTAAATGCACAAATTTTTTATTGGAGTACCACATTGCTTGAGTGTATGAAGAGGAAGTTGATAGATTTTCGTTTGCGTACATAGAGGAACTTTGGGTTTGGGACCATTATGTGCTCATTCTTTTTTGAGAGAGTTATGAGTTTTAGTCCTCAAGTAGTGGTACGAGGACATCAGGCCTCTCTTCCTGCTATGTGTAGATGGGCAGTATTACTGTCGCGACAAGGTGGTGGAAGGACCAATGAGTCCTTCGACGATGACTTCTTCACGTGGTTGTCGTGACATATCCCGGTTATAGAGGATTACCCCTATGCTGGGATTGATTTCTCGAGAGACCCTGAGATACCAGTACCTCCTAGTGAGGAGCGAGGGGAGATGGGTAAGTCTCCATCGTTGTAGCTTTTTTTTGTTAAACATATGTAATTTTTATATTTTTTTTGTTATATATATCATTTTTTTGTTATACCAAAGTGTTTGATGGATATGTGTTCGTTGTGTGTAGATGTGGGACCAGTGCAACCGGATGACTATGCGAGGAATATGAATCATCCTTAGCCAGGGGCTGCACCTGCCGTCGTAGGGGGAACAATAGTAGCAGGAGATATTCCAGTCGAGGAGGCTGAGAGGGTATTGAGACGAGTCGAGTGGAACTTTACTGCGCTCACTTGCACGGTCCCTATGGCAGAGATTGAGGAACTACCACCATCTATGAAGCCTCATGTAGTGGGGGCACCACGGACGTGGGTCCGGTTGTTTTAGCGTTTAGCCAATGCTATGGAACAGTATAATAGGGCCCACAGGCCCTGACCTTAGCTAGACATTTTTACGTTCCACGAGCACAACTTATATATATATTTTGAGGGAATAAGCCCTGTGACTCGTTATTGGTCACATTTTTTAGGCGCTTGCGTCTATCTGTGTACTCTGGTTACTTTATGATATTATATATAGTTTTTATGTCTTTTGTGTCTTATGGATCATGTGTGCAAAAAATGTATTTACATGTTTATGTGAATGTTCTTTCATGTGTGTGCAAGATGCCAATCTAAAATTTGATTAGCTAGAGTATCTGTAACTTGGTTTAATTTCTTAGGAACATGAAAATATGTAATATAATCAAAGTTTCGTTCTAAGAGATGTACCCTAAGGAATTGTCAGTGTAAAGATGGATCATGAACCCAGTATACTCTATTTAACTGAGACACAACCAGTTGAGTGTCGAGATAGACTCGGAAATGAGAGATACCAAATGACAAAGCGTCACGAAGCAACTCAATAACTACACTATACTCGGCGACATTGTTTGTGGTGTCACCTAAGCATATACCTCCGAAAGATAATAACTGGCCTTGAGGTGTAAATATTACCCAAGCTACGGAGGCAAGCCTCCAAGTGTGCCGACTAGCACCATTTGCATACCCAACGAACATCTCGAAATCACTTGACATCTACCACAGTGATGAAAGATAACATCAATGACACATCCATAACACTAAAAGAAACTAGAAAATAATAGTACAAAGACTATACATATGTTACAAAAAGTTACACACAATGACCTGCCTATGAGTAATACTTCTTGAGGTAGAGACCATTTCTAGGCTCCGCCAAAGCATTCCCTTCAAATTCAACCAAACGATAAGCACCCTTTTTTAAAACCTCCATTATGATGAAAGGTCTGAACCACATGGGTTTGAATTTTCCTTCCCCCAAGGGGTCCTTATCTTGGTCATAGACCAGGACAAGGTCGCCTTCAAAGAAAATCTGAGGATGAACGGACCTATCATACTGACACTTGACCTTATGTTTATGAGCCTTGTTGGCCAGGGCCGCATCACGACACTACTCATTGAGCTGCTCAAGGTATACTAATTGTTCTTCAAGTGGAGAAGTGTCTGGTAATAATTGTACTGCCAACTTTAGAGACGAGATCTGACATTCGATAGGCAAGATTGCCTCCAGCCCGTAAACGAGTTGGAAAGGTGAGAAACTGGTTGCAGTCTTAACAGATGTTCGTTAATCCCATAATGTCGAGCATAACATCAAATGCCAATTTCACTTGGTTGAGTTGATCATTCGTTGTAGAATGGTCTTAAGAGTTTTGTTCACAGCTTCCACCTGACCATTTACTTGGGGGTAGTAGGGTGATGAATGTTCCTGCCGTAACCCAAGTTTTGATGTTAACTCGGTCATCCTCTGGTTTTGAAAGTGACTGCCATGGTCAGTGACAATCTCCCTTGAGACATCGAACCTTGCTATTATTTGGTTGAATAAAAAGAGAGTTGCAGTCTCTCCATCATATTTAAACGTTGGCATAGCTTCAACCCACTTTGTGAAGTACTCTACAGCTATGATGATATAGCAGTGCCCCCTTGCTGAAGGAGGGTTGCATGTAGTGTAATTAATCCTCCACTTGGTGAAGGGACCAACTGTGATGACAGGAAACAAAGGAGCGGGATGTTCCCTCATCTTCTGAGAGAATATTTTGCATGGGTGGAACTTCTTGATCGATTCAATACAATCTTTGATAAGTTTTGGCTAGAAGTAACCTGCTCGTATAATATTTTGGGTTGTTTCCAACCTAAACAAATGACCTCCATAGGATCCAGTATCGAAATCGTTAAGCATGATAACTACTTCATCGTGAGTGACAAATCATCATAGGATGCAGTCTACACCTCTCCGATACAATGTATCATCGAGTATGAGATAATTCTTAGACTGATGGCGTATGCGTCGACGCTCATCACGAGAAGCAGAGGTGGGGCACTTCAAAGTTTGGATATAGATAAGTATATCTCCATACCAAGGATCCAAAGAGGTGATCAAAAACATATCTCCTCTGATAGGTGACTCTTCGAGCACAAGATCACCTGACTCAACCGGAAGTTCCGAAATAAGTTCTGCGAAGACAAGTGACATTTTGGATTTCACTGAAATTAAATCTAAGTCAAAATCCTAGAGGATGACTATCCATCTACTGATCTTGCCACCTATTACTCATCGTGTCAACATGTACTGAAATGGATTCATGACAGTAATGATGGTGGTCTTGCGAAACAGAACATAATGACGGAACCGTTGAACAACATGGACTGCTGCCAATGCAAGTTTTTCAATATGAGAATAATTGAGTTCCAGTCCTACAAGGCCTCGACTCAGGTAATAGATGACATATTCTGAAAACAATTCATCCTCATGAACTAAGACCATGCTAATGGTTGACTCTTCTACAACCAAATATAATAAGAAATCCTTGTTATAGTTAGGTGGCCAGAGCAAAGGGGCAGTTGCAAGTGCATGTTTCAATGCGGAAAAAGAGCATTGAGCGACATCATCCCAATAAAAATGAATGTCTTTCTTAAGTAAGCGCATAAATCCCTTGGTGATATCGGCATAGTTAGTGATGAAGCATCTTAAAAAAATTTCCTTGCCTTGTAGACTCTGAAGTTGAAGGATTGTGCGTGGGGGGGGGGAACTGAATTATTGCCTCAACCTTGAGAGGATCGACCATGATCCCTATTGTTGACACTATGAAACCTAAAAAACATCCTGATGTTATGCAAAATCTGCACTTGTTTGGATTCAAGCGAATATGGAAGTAGTAACAACGCTCAAAGATAAGTTGGAGGTGTGTGGGATGATCCGTTCTCTTGCGAGATCGAAATGCTAAATCATCTAAATAGGCCTCGACTACATGCTTGAGGTCATGGAAAGAAAAAGACATGGCCTGTTGAAAGGTCGCTCCAGCATTTTTGAGACCAAAAGACATCTTACGATATGTGAATATACCCCAAGGACAAATAAATGTCATTTTATGCCGGTCTTCAGGTTTGATCTGTATTTGATTATATCCTCAAAAATCGTCCATGAAAAAGAATGCCTCGCAACGTGCACATTCATCAATTATCTGGTTGATGAATGGTGTGGGAAAATTATCTTTGGGACAGGCCTTGTTCAAATCATGGAAGTCTGTACATACACGAATTGTTCCTTGTTTTTTATTGACCATCATGGGGTTTGACACCCATTGGGTCAAATGGATAGGATAGATAAAACTGGATTTTAGTAGTTTCTCAACCTCAATCTTAATGGTTGTTGCTTTCTTGGAGTTAACTGGATGAAGCTTCTACCGGACAAGCTTGGCATCTGGATAAGTTGTGATTTCATGTTCAACTATTTTTGGATCGATGCCTGGAATTTCCTCATAAGACCAGGCAAAAACATCGAAGAATTCTTTAAAAAGATCTGTGTAGATTTGAATCTCTCCGGGGGAGCAGTCAGCTCCAACGAAAAAATTCTCCACGACGCCAAGGTTTCGGGAGATATTGATCAGTAAGGTGTCAGCGATAGTTTCCATATTACCCTGAGCATAAACCTCGTATGTAGCTAAGGGATTAATAGGACAAGACCTATCTCCCGTCATAGTCAAGGTGAATTCTCCAGCTTCGATTCTGCTTAACTCTGGGAGGAAGTATGATCTGTGATGAAGATCTTCCTAGGGTTTGTCTGGACTAGTCATTGCCTCAATTATAGCTTCATCAGAGGGCAAGACTAATTCTAATGAATCGGTGTCAGCGAGAGAATCCTGAGCCCAAATAGGCTCTATAAGTGGATCAAACTCTTATGCAGGATTTGGATCAGTGTTGGTTGAATTTTGCTGGACTAAAGAGTACGCTACTTCAGCTGTGGACAAGGGCATGGACATGCCTGGGTGCCCTATCCCATCCATCGTGACCGATGGGGAAGGAAGTATCCACGGATCGTCGAAGTAAGTCATGCGGAATGACGAAACTTGAAAAATCTCAACCTTATGGTGATTGGATATAAACTTGATATCGCCTTGAGGGGGTGGGTAATCAAAGGTACCCATCAAATATGGGCACAAACCAACCCCTACGTTGACTACACCTGGTTGAGGATTATCAATCATCAAGATATGAAGGGTCATGTCTAGAGAAAGACAATTGATCGATGGTCACTATCTGGCCCTCGTGTGGGAACAACAAGACATAGAAAACTATAGCAACCATAGCTTGCATGGCATAAGTCCAACTCCTTAACAAGAGGTTATAGTCAAGGGGCGCATCGACTACCTGTACCTCGACACACACGGTCTTCCCTCCTAACTAGATGGGGAAAGAGGGAATGATGCCATGTGGTCGGAAAGAATGACCATCAAAAGAAGTTAGGAGAGTAGGTGATGGAGACAAAATGTGTTGGCCAATGGCCTTCCAACATGCCAACAACATAACGCATGTTGAGACTCCCTCATCAACCACCATGCGGAAGATATTCCAAGTAAAAGTGTTCATGGGATAAGCCACTACTATCTGAAATGCTATGTGGTAAGGCAGATGAGGCTTTACGTCGGTTGTATCCAGCATGATTGTACCCGGATTACAAGTCTCGGTAGATCCTAAAGAGTTTAACAAGGCTTTCCTTTGGGAAGGGCAACTTTGGAGGACCTCCAAAGTGGACATCTCACAAGGGGTTTGTGATAAATCTTCCACCACAGAATAGTTCTGGGCGGCCCTTGCATTTGGGTTGTGAGAAGATTTTTTGAACGTTCCTTTGGGGATGCATGTCATTGTTTCACCCAACATATTCTCAATATAAAGAGGAAGAGATGGGAGTTCGACTTTTTTTCCCTTCTAAGAAGTGCTTGGTTTACTATAGTCATGCGCTCTAGTCGATATAAAAGCATCACCCTTCACCATATATACATTCGCGGATACGAGGTTGTTCGAAGACAAAGAGGGTCCTTGGATGCCCCCTTCCGTGCTTGCAGAGGCTTGGGTTAGATTTTTCCCATGTTGAAATGGATTGGTTAACACAGCAGGCTATTTTTGCATTACAAACTTTTGGGCTTCTGCAAGATGAGAACATAAATGGGTCAGGTGGTCTTCCACGCATAATTTACATGGATACCATGCCTTCCATTTCTTAGTGTTGTCCCCGCCATCATTATCAGTAGGTTTATTATCCCCCTTACCCTTCTTTCGTTGTTTTTTCTTTCCTTCAAGCTGTTGGGTGGCCTTTGGATTAGTCTATTGCACTGTGTGTACATCCGATGTTTTCGTAGAAGGAGCAGTCAAAGAAATAGTTTGGTTGGCCGTTGTGTGTTGTATAGACAACTACTACAACTACTTTGTCAATTGCTCAGCGGGCTTTGCTTGTGCTGAACCAACAATACCATCGTCATGTGGTCCAGCTCTCTGTCTGGTGTTATCAAGTATTGAGCATGGTCATCGAGCTAATTATATGATAGTAATTGCGACATAAATTATCAATCCGGAGTTCGTAAACTTAGAGATGTAAGAACAATATATGCAGGGCTAAAGCAATCAATTCTATGCTAATGATTGAAAAGAAACATGTTAAACTACTATCATTGAATCTAAATCTAAGAAAAAGAAAAATGATCTAAACTAAATTCAAGAAAAACTTAAAACTATATGAAAGTAAACCTATCTATGAAAGCACATGAAATCTTATTGAAAGTAAACTAAATCAAGAAAGCATGAAAATTAGCAACTAATCTATTAAAGCATGTAACAAAAGACAAATGAGAACTATATCTGAGCTCACATAAACTACTAAATTAACAACTCAAAACATAAAGAAATCTAACTCTTTATTCAAAAAGCATCATTCTAATTACAAAAGGATGAGATCCATATCTAACTCTCAAAATAAAAACTATCTCATTGTTTCTCTATTTCTAGAGAGAGGCCCTCTTTTCAAATGAGGAGAGAACCCTCTTATTTATACATGAATGAAGATAACAAACTCATAATTACATATCCACTTTTCTCTCAACCCATCCCTTCAAATCCTCCACAAATATCTTGGATAAGATATTCTATCCATGATATTCTCCTTGAATTTAGCTTGAATGATTATCTCCAAATCAAAACTTGAAGATGCAATTCGAATTTGAAGCTAGGTGGTGACTTTTGACTTTGTGAAAATCTTCAAATATGTCTATAGTCATCAGAAAACTCATCCAACTTTGTGATATAATGAAAATATGTTACTTTTCTAGTATTTAATCACAAATTCTCTTAAAAATACTCAAAATAAATAATTTGGAAAATGGAAATGTAAACCCATATGTTTTTATGAAAGTGATGATAATTATGGTTTTATGGAAGAATGAAATGGAAATAAAGGCGACAAATGGTATATGAAAGATGAATAAAGTGTCGTATTTTTGTGACACAACATTCCCCCCAACTAAACTTGTTGCATGTACTCATGCAACTTTGCATGAATTCTCTTTTAGGCTTTTGACATCTTAGTTGTCGCTTTACATGATGATAATGTGTAATAATAAATCAATTCATGATGAGATACATGAGTGGCAGCTAATTTTATTATGGTTGGTTCTTGTGTGACAACCATCAATAGAACAAATCTTGATTCTTGTGTTAACAACATTTGTTCATTTTACTTATTTTCTTGCTGCCAGTCATAATTTTAGAAACATGCATGTACTGGAAATGATAAGTCATCAATGTACTTAGAAGGCCCTTTTTTCTTCATATTTGAATCATGCCAATATATATATCAATGCTTTTAGAATCAAATGCAACATAGTTTAGCTTGGGAAAGACATGTTGGTTAATGGAAAATGAGATGATGACTATGTAAATGGAATTATGAAATGAATATCCCCCTCCCCCAACTGAAGATGTGGTATGTGTAGGAAAAGGAAAAGACTAAGGTAAGGAAATTTTCCAAATTTATCTACTTTTAGCATTTAAGGAATTGCACGATTAAAGATTAGAAAAGAACATACCTCCACTTACCCAAAAAGTTGATGAACTATGCAATAAGAATATGGCCGATGTGGCTGCTAGAGCATGGAAGATGTCACTGATGTATGATCATGTGAAAGGTGAATGCTACTGTAGCTGCGAATGATAGAACTATTGGATCAAGGAATATGAAGTGGAGGAATCTGAACCGCTGCTGGTGAATCATGGAAAAGAGGAACTGTGGTACTCTCATATGGTTGGAAAAATACTGCTGCAAGTGCTGATGGAGTCATGGAAAACTGTATAGTCTTCACCTGCTACTAAATCTGATGGTACAATTTTAATCATGCGAATGGATGTGTCGATGTCGAGCATGAAGAGAAGTCATTGGATTACCGACCATTGATGAATGTCGTTAACCAATGTGAGGCAAACTCATCATTGATGTCAATGAGTGCCAAGGTACCCAAGTACATCTTGCGAAGTGAGAATACATGTGTTGATGTCGAGCCACTTGCAAGATCTGACGATCAAGGGACAATGATGTATTCCCATGATTGTCAGCAAGAGAACTTTCCATTAAGGCATGCAAGCCTCTAGGTACTCAAATGGACTCTAGTCTATATCCCAGATAAGGTGTTGAGGCCGATGGGGCAAGACTTGTTGAAAGGTGGGCCTTAAGGAATCCCACATCACTCAACCCGAGTTTGTAAAAATAATTGGTAGGACTATAGATGAAAAGGCCTCGTTAGCAACAGTGTGTATGAAAAATAAAGTAGGGTAATGTAGTCATCAAAAAGGGAACTGAATGGTTTTATTTGCAAGGAAAAATGAATGGAAAGATGTATTCGACTCAGAAATATAGGCATGTGTGAAGTCATGAAGGATAAGGTGATGAAATAGTGGACTCCAGCATGGATGATGAATAAACTTGGAAGGAGGAATGCGGGTATTCATGACGCAAATTGGTTTATGAACGGTTTCTTGTGTAACTACAAATGTCATGACATGTATGAAGATCATTTCCTTCAAAGTGTCCAACAAGGCATGTTTCACGGAAAGAGTTTGTGATTCTTGAAAATAACTTCGTCATGAGATGTGACCGGCTCTAAACATGAAAAAGCTTAGTACCAATTCCTATTGTTGCGCTCTAGATTCTTCTACCGATTTCTGTCAAAGTGACTTCAAGAAAAACAAATTAACGTTAATCATGAAAACATGTTTTGATATAAGTCCCCGAGGTGTAGGACAGTCGGTGATGGAGTGTGTTGTTAAGCCACTCCGTGATGTTAAAGTCACCGGTTCGAAACCTACGGGGACAAAAAATCCAACCATGTTAAGGGTTGGTGTGGCTCAGGCCGGGCACGATCCCCGGGTGATTTTGATGGCTTAGATGCCCCTAAGTCGCGGTTTCTCAAGCCACAGGTTAATCGCAGGTCCTGCACAAATTAACAAACAAAAAAAAGAAAACATGTTTTGATATTGTTGTCAGGAATTAGTGTAAAAGTCCATTTGCATTTTTATTTTTATATTTTTTATTGTTTTTTTGTAATTTGTTTTTTTTTATATTTTTTATTCTTGTAATTGATTTTTTTATAATGTTTTTTTTATTATTATTTGTTGTGGTTTTATTATTTTTTAATTTTTTTGTTTGTGTTTGTTTTTTTCCTACTACAAAACATGCACTTTAACAAAATTGTAAGCATCAATAAATGCCCAACGAGCCACGATCTGATCCCTGTGGCTACTAATTGCAATTTCTGGCAAATTTTAGTGAATACACTGCCACGAACTTCCCCTTCTATGTTGAATACAAACAAGCTCTGCGTTTTTCCATGTAAGATTGTTGTGGCTACTCTGCGACAACAATTTCATTCTAGTGACAACCAAATCTAACACCACACCCCTACACGCTTCTGCTTTGACTATCTAAACAACCTCTTCCAATTCCACTTGTGGTTCACAAAACACAGAATACACATAACGGGTTCCTTTTCCTCCAAACTGGCCTTTATGTAAAGGACTGACTGCTTTACATAATGAGGAGAAATTAGAATTATAGGTGAAAGGCCATCTGATTCACATTATGAGCATTGTGAGCTTGATATCTCAGTCTTCGAAACCTATTACAATCTCTGTGTATTATAATAGTGGTCAAAACAAAAACTAAAGAAATCCATAGACCAAAACTTCCATGAATCCAAGGATCAATCTATGAATTTGTTTACCTCTCAAAGAATTCTGCTAGTCATAACCAACATTGAGCTTGGAGCTCTACTACCACCCACAAAACATAGCCCCAGAAGTAAATAATTTAACAATAAACCCAGTCAGGGAGCATTATATATACATACAGTTGTATCAAAGAACAGATTCCAATTATGATTAGCTAGGATAATCTACTAGAAATCTACCCCCAACGCAAAATGGAAACTGTTGAGACAACTAATTGAGAGAATGTATATATTAACATAAACAAATAACAACTTGCCCAAAAATCAAGCCCTTTTTGACAGTGTCTTCCTCAATCCTTTGATGATTCTCCCGAATCAGTATATATTCATTAATGATAACAATGGAGGTGTTGTAAAAAGGTTGTAGAATCCAGCTGGAATGATCAGTTTGACCTCATCATAATGGATGTAAACATGGATGAAAAGGTAAATGAACAATACAACTCTTGCAACCAGCTAGACAAGGAACAATGCAACTCCATTCATGACATAAACCTTTGACTTCTTCAGCCTTGCAGTGTCCAGATACCATCTTAGATTTATTTCCGGTGTGGTGCTTTCTGACAAAAGAACCATATAGATATATATTTTTGCATGCCCATTGGTGGATCGATAGATACTACGCCAAAACAAGATAGCAAAAATGCAAACTTAAATCTACGCTTCATATGAATAGAAGAGTTTGGTTATTTTCTTTTGACATTTTTTAAACAGGCAGGCGAAAGAGACAACATCCGGAGAGAGGCAGGCCATAGAAGATCATGAGGAAAAACCTTGGAGGAAAAGCAGCCACTCCAGAGGAGTGGGGAGCTAATCTAATAGTCATGCAGCAATTATTGGTGCAAATATTGCATGGAAGGAAGGCCCTGTTCAGTAACCGTAAGACATGGAGGGAAGGTCATGTGCGGGAACAGCTGGCTGAATAGATTCTCCAGAACTTATGAGACATGGTTGTTAGTAATAATGATGCACCACTTGGGAAAATCCCTAAGTTTCGCCACCTATCTATATGGAGGGAAGATCGTGCGTGGGAACAACTGGCCGGATAGATTCTCCAGAACTTACGAGACATGGCTGTTAGTAATAATGATGCACCACCTGGGCAAATCCCTAAGTTTCACCACCTATCTCTATATATGGAGGGAAGATCGTGCATTGGAACAGCTGGCCAGATAGATTATCCAAAACTTACGAGACATGGTTGTTCTATATTCATTCTTGAAGGTATAAATTTTGGCATGATTCTCTCCAAGATATGCTCTCATAACCACCGAACAACAGGAAATTCTCACACCTTCACTCCCTGAATTGTTAAATTCAACTCGGGATACAACTGGTGTGTGTCAAGAAATCAATGCATTTTTTTAGCGGAAAGGATATGGAACCTAAGCCATGGAATGATTATGCCCAAATAAGAGTATGCGGCCATGAGAAAACAGGGATAAAGGCCATTTTTTTTTTGTATGCGAGGTGCATGATAATGAGGAAGCAATCTACAGGATAAAGGACGAGGGTAAAGCCGAGCGGGAGGGCGAGGAAAATTGAGTTATTGCAAGGGGGATTGGCAGGGAATTTCTAGAAATTGGTTTTGTTTGTCGATTTGATAGAAATTATATTAATATTCAGTGCAACTGCTCTAGCATGAGTGTCTTAATCTTTGTCCATCACCATAGAATCAATGTTTGCGAGCATGAAAGAATGAAATGCATGAGGGGATGAACACACTGCCACCACAACTGTAGTTGTTGTAGCAGTTGAATTGAATTGGCTATGGAAGCGCTTTGGCTCAAGGAAGCTATCCGGACCAAGAGAGACATGTTGAAATTCCAGGATTTTGTCGGGCTGTAGAGAAGGAGGCGCAAAACATTGTTTTTTTTTTAATTTTTATTCTTATTAAGGAATCCTAATTTAACTTGAAGCATTTGTTGTTGTTGTTTTTTTTTAAGGATCATTGCTTTTGTTTTATATGATAATTTTTCATATATTTTTTATTTTGTATACAAAAACAAAGAAATCTAATTTTTTTTTATTGAAAAATAGAAATTCATGAAAAAATTATTAGCAAATGGAGACAACTGATTTGCAAATTAAATATGAAATTGTTTAAGCATATTTGAAAATAATCAATTTATTCATTCCTGAAAATGATTTTAGTCATCCTACTTTTTGATCCTCGCGATCGCACGAAGCGCGGAGGAGAGCATACTTATTGAAAGAAAAAAACTAAAACTGATATGTTTTATTCCTTTAAACCTACCTACTCTACTTCTAATTGGAAGTTAGAAATTGATTAAGTGTAGTCAAAGATACAATGTAACCATGAGCGCAATAGTAATAAAAATATGTTTAGTGCAAATTTCTCAAACGATGATCGAATATAGACGTAAACGTGCGAAATTGACAGTTGAAATTGTAAATTAACAAAATAAAAAGTAAAATTGAATGGATCTAACCTGATACTCGCTTGAAACCAATGTTCGATGCATCTTTCATAAGCATGGTCTACTTCTTCGTTTTGATCAAACTCACCCGAAATCCCTTCTTCATCCTCCTCGATTTCCTGCTTGCACACTTGTTCATTATCGGTTGTATAGAACTCTTCAGATGTTAATTTTTCCTTTACTTCTTGAGGAGTGGTTGCATCTTTAATTGCGGTTAGGATCTCCTCTTTTTGAGAAGAGGAGATCCCATCTTTTGCAAGGATCTCAGTGAGTAATTCCAAACTTACACTCATTTTAAAAGCATCTTAATGAAAATCAAATCCAAATACTAGAAAGAAAAATGAAAATAAGTACATGACAAGCGCAAAATTAGTACGAAACGAGTGCAAAACAAAACTAAACAAGTGCAAAATCAAAACAAAACTAAAGATAAACATGTACGAAATCAAAAGTGAACTAAGAAAACAAAAACTAATTCAAAATCCAAACTTTACACTACGAAAATGAAAAATGCAAAAGCACACTTGCATAAAAACAAAATTCCCATGAAAAGAAATAAAACTAAGGAAACACTTGTAAAAAGAAAATGCACTGAACTGAAAATAAAATCTAACTCTAACCCTTTTAACACCTCCCTGGCAACGGTGCCAAAATGTCAAGCTAATTATATGATAGTAATTGCAACATAAATTATAAATCCGGAGTTGGTAAACTTAGAGATGTAAGCACAGTATATGCAGGGCTAAAGCAATCTATTCTATGCTAATGATTGAAAAGAAACATCTTAAACTATTGTCATTGAATCTAAATCTAAGAAAAAGAAAAATGGTCTAAACTAAATTCCACAAAAACTTAAAACTATATGAAAGTAAACCTATCTATGAAAGCACATGAAATCTTATTGAAAGTAAACTAAATCAAGAAAGCATGAAAATTAGCAACTAATCTATTAAAGCATGTAACAAAAGACAAATGAGAACTATATGTGAKCTCACATAAACTACTMAATTAACAAMTCAAAACATAAAGAAATCCARCTCTTTATTCCAAAAGMATCATTCTAATYACAAAAGGATGAGATCCATATCTAACTCTCAAWATRAAAACTATCTCAAAACTACAAGACTATGAATCAAAGCTCAATCACTCTATTCTTSTATTCTCTATTTCTAGAGAGAGGMCCTCYTYYCAAATGWGGAGAGAACCYKCTTATTTATACATGAATRRAGATAACAAACTCATAATTACAGATCCACTTTTCTCTCAACCYATCCCTTCAAATCCTCCACAAATATCTTGGATAAGATATTCTATCCATGATCTTCTCCTTGAAGTTAGCTTGAATGATTATCTCCAAATCAAAACTTGAAGATGCAATTCGAATTTGAAGCTAGGTGGTGACTTTTGACTTTGTGAAAATCTTCAAATATGCTTGTAGTCATCAGAAAAGTCATCCAACTTTTTGATATAATGAAAATATGTTAATTTTCTAGTATTTAATCACAAATTATCTTAAAAATACTCAAAATAAATAATTTGGAAAATGGAAATGTAAACCCATATGTTTTTCTGAAAGTGATGATAATTATGGTTTTATGGAAGAATGAAATGGAAATAAAGGTGACAAATGGTATATGAAAGATGAATAAAGTGTCGTATTTTTGTGACCCAACATTCCCCCCAGCTAAACTTGTTGCATTTCCTCATGCAACTTTGCATGAATTCTCTTTTAGGCTTTTGACATCTTAGTTGTGGCTTTACATGATGATGATGTGTAATAATAAATCATTTCATGATGAGATACATGAGTGGTAGCTAATTTTCTTATGGTTGGTTCTTGTGTGACAACCATCAATAGAACAAATGTTGGTTCTTGTGTTAACAACATTTGTTCATTTTACTTATTTTCTTGTTGCTAGTCATAATTTTAGAAACATGCATGTACTGGAAATGATAAGTCATCAATGTACTTAGAAGGCCCTTTTTTCTTCATATTTGAATCATGTCAATATATATATCAATGCTTTTAGAATCAAATGAAACATAGTTTAGTTTGGGAAAGACATGTTGGTTAATGGAAAATGAGATGATGACTATGTAAATGGAATTATGAAATGAATATCCCCCTCCCCCAACTGAAGATGTGGTATGTGTAGGAAAAGGAAAAGACTAAGGTAAGGAAATTTTCCAAATTTATCTATTTTTAGCATTTAAGGAATTGCATGATTAAAGATTAGAAAAGAACATACCTCCACTTACCCAAAAAGTTGATGAACTATGCAATAAGAATATGGCCGATGTGGCTACTGGAGCATGGAAGATGTCACTGATGTATGATCATGTGAAAGGTGAATGCTACTATAGCTGCGACTGCTAGAACTGTTGGATCAGAGAATATGAAGTGGAGGAATATGAACCACTGCTGGTGAATCATGGAAAAGAGGAACTATGGAAGTGGAGCTGTGGTACTCTCATATGGCTGGAAAAATATTGTTGCAAGTGATAATGGAGTCATGGAAAAGTGTATAGTCTTCACCCGCTACTAAATCCGATGGTACAATTCTAATCATGCAAATGGATGTGTTGATGTCGAGCATGAAGGGAAGTCATTGGATTACCAACCATTGATGAATGTCGTTAACCAATGCGAGGAAAAATCACCATTGATGTCAATGAGTGCCAAGGTACCCAAGTACATCTTGCGAAGTGTGAATATATGTGCTTATGTCGAGCCACTTACAAGATTTGACGATCAAAGGACAATGATGTATTCCCATGATTGTCAGAGAGAGAACTTGCCATTAAGGCATGCAAGCCTCTAGTTACTCAAATGGACTCTAGTCTACATCTGAGATAAGGTGTTGAGGTCAATGGGGCAAGACTTGTTGAAAGGTGCACCTTAAGGAATCCCACATCAGTCAACCCGAGTTTGTAAAAATGATTGGTAGGACTATAGGTGAAAAGGCCTCGGTAGCAACATTGTGTATGAAAAAGAAAGCAGGGTAATGTAGTCATCAAAAAGGGAACATAATGGTTTTATTTGCAAGGCAAAATGAATGGAAAGATGTATGCGACTCAGAAAGATAGGCATGTGTGAATTCATGAAGGATAAGGTGATGAAATAGCGGACTCCAGCATGGATGATGAATAAACTTGGAAGGAGAAATATGGGTATTCATGATGCAAATTGGTTTATGAACGGTTTCTTGTGTAACTGAAAATGTCATCAGATGTATGAAGATCAGCTCCTTCAGAGTGTCCAACAAGGCATGTTTCACGGAAAGAGTTTGTGATTCTTGAAAATCACTTCGTCATGAGATGCGACCGACTATGAACTTGAAAAAGATTAGTACCAATTCTTGTTGTTGCGCTCTAGATTCTTCTGCCAATTTCTGTCAAAACGACTTCAAGAAAAACAAATTAACGTTAATCATGAAAACATGTTTTGATATTGTTGTTAGGAATTAGTGTAAAAGTCCATTTGCATTTTTATTTTTAATTTTTTATTGTTGTTTTGTAATTTGTTTTTTTTTATATTTTTTATTCTTGTAATTGATTTTTTTATAATGTTTTTTTTTTTATTATTTGTTGTGGTTTTATTATTTTTTAACTGTTTTGTTTGTGTTTGTTTTTTTCCCACTACAAAACATGCACTTTAAAAAAATTGTAAACATCAATAAATGCCCAACGAGCCACGATCTGATCCTTGTGGCTACTAATTGCAATTTCTAGCAAATTTTAGTGAATACGCTACCTCGAACTTTCCCTTCTACGTTGAATACAAACAGGCTCTGCGTTTTTCCATGTAAGATTGTTGTGGCTACTCTGTGACAACAATTTCATTCTAGTGACAACCAAATATAACATCACACCCTTACACGCTTCTACTTTGACTATATGAACAACCTCTTCCAATTCCACTTGTGGTTCACAAAACACAGAATACACATAACGGGTTCCTTTTCATCCAAACTAGCCTTTATGTAAAGGACTGACTGCTTTACATAATGAGGAGAAATTAGAATTATAGGTGAAAGGCCATCTGATTCACATTATGAGCATTGTGAGATTGATATCTCAGTCTTCGAAACCTATTACGACCTATGTGTATTATAATAGTGGTCAAAACAAAAGCTAAAGAAATCCACAGACCAAAACTTCCATGAATCCAGGGATCAATCTACGAATTTGTCTACCTCTCAAAGAATTTTGCTAGTAATAACCAACATTGATCTTGGATCTCTACTACCACCCACAAAACATAGCCCCAGAAGTAAATAATTTAACAATAAACCCAGTCAAGGAGAGTTATATATACATACAGTTTTATCAAAGAACAGATTCCAATTATGATTAGCTGGGATAATCTACTAGAAATCTACCCCCAACGCAAAATGGAAACTATTGAGACAGTTAATTGAAAGAATGTATATATTAACATAAAAAAATAACAACTTGCCCAAAAATCAATCCCTTTTCGACAGTGTCTTCCTCAATCCTTTGATGATTCTCCCGGACCAATATATATTCATTAATCATAACAATGGAGGTGTTATAAAAAGGTTGTAGAATCTAGTTGGAATGATCAATTTCACCTCATCATAATGGATGTAAACATGGATGAAAAGGTAAATGAACAATATAACTCTTGCAACTAGCCAGACAAGGAACAATGCAAATCCATTCATGACATAAACCTTTGACTTCTTCAGCCTTGCAGTGTCCAGATACCATCTCAGATTTATTTATGGTGTGGTGCTTTCTGACAAAAGAACCATATAGATATAGATTTGTGCACGCCCACTGGTGGATTGATAGATACTATGCCAAAACAAGATAGAAGAACTGCAAACTTAAATCTACGCTTCATATGAATAGAAGAGTTTGGTTATTTTCTTTTGACATTTTTTAAATAGGCAGGCAAAAGAGACAACATCCGGAGAGAGGCAGGCCACAGAAGATCATCAGGAAAAACCTTGGAGGAAAGGCAGCCACTCTAGAGGAGTGGGGAGATAATCTAATAGTCGTGCAACAATTATTGGTGCAAATATTGCATGGAAGGAAGGCCATGTTCAGTAACCGTAAGACATGGAGGGAAGGGCGTGCGCGGGAACAACTGGTCGGATAGATTCTCCAGAACTTACGACACATGGTTGTTAGTAATAATGATGCACCACCTGGGAAAATCCCTAAGTTTCACCACCTATCTATATGGAGGGAAGATCGTGCACAGGAATAGCTGGCTGAATAGATTCTCCAGAACTTACGAGACATGGTTGTTAGTAATAATGATGCACCACCTGGGCAAATCCCTAAGTTCCACCACCTATCTCTATATATGGAGGGAAGATCGTGCGCGGGAACAACTGGCCGGATAGATTCTCCAGAACTTACGAGACATGGTTGTTCTATATTCATGCTTGAAGGTATAAATTTTGGCATGATTCTCTCCAGGATATGCTCCCGTAACCACCGAACAACAGGAAATTCTCACGCCTTCACTCCTTGAATTGTTAAATTCAACTCGGGATACAACTGGTGTGTGTCAAGAAATCAATGCATTTTTTTAGCGGAAAGGAGATGGAACCTAAGCAATGGAATGATTATGCCCAGATAATAGTATGTGGCCATGAGAAAACAGGGATAAAGGCCATTTTTTTTCTTTTTGTATGCAAGGTGCATGATAATGAGGAAGCAATCTACAGGATAAAGGACGAGGGTAAATCCGAGCGGGAGGGTGAGGAAAATTGAGTTATTGCAAGGGGGATTGGCAGGGAATTTCTAGAAATTGGTTTTGTTTTCCAATTTGATAGAAATTATATTAATATCCAGTGCAACCGCTCTATCATGAGCATCTTCATCTTTTTCCATCACCATAGAATCAGTGTTTTCCAGCGAGAAAGAATGAAATGCATGAGGGGATGAACACACTGCCACCAAAACTGTAGTTGTTGTAGAAGTTGAATTTAATTGGCTATGGCGGTGCTTTATCTCAAGGAATCTATCCGGACCAAGAGAGACACATTGAAATTCTAGGATTTTGTCTGGCTGTAGAGCAAGAGGCGCAAAACATTGTTTTTTTTAATTTTTATTCTTATTAAGGAATCCTAATTTAACTTGAAGCATTTTTTTTTATTTTTTTTTAAGGATCATTGCATTTGTTTTATATGATAATTTTTCATATATTTTTTTTTTGTATACAAAAACAGAGAAATCTAAATTTTTTTTATTGAAAAATAGAAATTCATGAAAAATTTATTAGCAAATGGAGACAACTGATTTGCAAATTAAATATGAAATTGTTTAAGCATATTTGCAGATCATCAATTTATTCATTCCTGAAAATGATTTTAGTCATCCTACTTTCTGATCCTCGTGATCGCACGAAGCGCGGAGGAGAGCATACTTATTGAAAGCAAAAAACTAAAACTAATATGTTTTATTCCTTTGAACCTACCTACTCTACTTCTAATTGGAAGTTAGAAATTGATTAAGTGTAGTCAAAGATCCAATGTAACCATGAGAACAAAAGTAATAAAAATATGTTTAGTGTGAATTTCGCAAATGATGATCGAAGATAGACGTAAACGTGCAAAATTGACAGTTGAAATTGTAAATTAACAAAATAAAAAGTAAAATTGAATGGATCTAACCTGATACTCGCTTGAAACCAATGTTCGATGCAGCTTTCATAAGCATGGTCTACTTCTTCATTTTGATCAAACTCACCTGAAATCCCTTCTTCATCCTCCTTGATTTCCTTCTTGCACACTTGTTCATTATCGACTGTATAGAACTCTTCAGATGTTAATTTTTCCTTTGCTTCTGGAGGAGTGGTTGCATCTTTAATTGCGGTCAGGATCTCCTCTTCCTGAGAAGAGGAGATCCCATCTTTTGCAAGGATCTCAGTGAGTAATTCCAAACTTACACTCATTGTAAAATCATCTTAATGAAAATCAAATCCAAATACTAGAAAGAAAAATGAAAATGAGTACATGACAAGCGCAAAATTAGTACGAAACCAGTGCAAAACAAAACTAAACAAGTGCAAAATCAAAACAAAAATAAAGATAAACATGTACAAAATCAAAAGTGAACTAAGAAAACAAAAACTAATTCAAAATCCAAACTTTACACTACGAAAATGAAAAATGCAAAAGCACACTTGCATAAAAACAAAATTCCCATGAAAAGAAATAAAACTAAGGAAACACTTGTAAAAAGAAAATGCACTGAACTGAAAATAAAATCTAACTCTAACCCGTTTAACACCTCCCCGGCAACGACGCCAAAATGTCGAGCTAATTATATGATAGTAATTGCAACATAAATTATCAATCCAGAGTTTGTAAACTTAGAGATGTAAGCACAGTATATGCAGGGCTAAAGCAATCTATTCTATGTTAATGATTGAAAAGAAACATGTTAAACTATTGTCATTGAATCTAAATCTAAGAAAAAGAAAAATGATCTAAACTAAATTCCAAAAAAACTTAAAACTATATGAAAGTAAACCTATCTATGAAAGCACTTGAAATCTTATTGAAAGTAAACTAAATCAAGGAAGCATGAAAAATAGCAACTAATCTATTAAAGCATGTAACAAAATACAAATGAGAATTATATGTGAGCTCACATAAACTACTAAATTAACAACTCAAAACATAAATAAATCCAACTCTTTATTCCAAAAGCATCATTCTAATTACAAAAGGATGAGATCCATATCTAACTCTCAAAATAAAAACTATCTCATTGTTTCTCTATTTCTAGAGAGAGGCCCTCTTTTCAAATGAGGAGAGAACCCTCTTATTTATACATGAATGAAGATAACAAACTCATAATTACGTATCCACTTTTCTCTCAACCTATCCCTTCAAATCCTCCACAAATATCTTGGATAAGATATTCTATCCATGATCTTCGAAGTTAGCTTGAATGATTATCTCCAAATCAAAACTTGAAGATGCAATTCGAATTTGAAGCTAGGTGGTGACTTTTGACTTTGTGAAAATCTTCAAATATGCCTATAGTCATCACAAAACTCAACCAACTTTGAGATATAATGAAAATATGTTAATTTTCTAGTATTTAATCACAAATTCTCTTAAAAATACTCAAAATAAATAATTTGTAAAACGGAAATGTGAACCCATATGTTTTTATGAAAGTGATGATAATTACGGTTTTATGGAAGAATGAAATGGAAATAAAGGCGAAAAATGGTATATGAAATATGAATAAAGTGTCGTATTTTTGTGACCCAACAGTGGCACATCTAGCAAGATCTCGTATAATAAACCGGACTGAGAATAGATTAGCTCAAGTTGTTGAGCTCTCATGATGGCGTCTTCTTCGGAAAATACTCTCGACGTCGCAACGTCTTTGGAAAACTGTGGGACCAAATACTTAAGGAACCACTCAAGCAAGAATGTTGGTGGGACTGGTACCTTAATTAAACTCTTTCAGAGATATGGTCCGCTTTTGTTTGTGAGAAATTGGTTAGCAATTCGGTGCCAGTGTTGTATCTCACAAGTAATTGGAAATGGTTTAGGAAATCCATCACCAGTTCATCGAAGGAAGAGTATCTTGAGCGATCGAGCTCAATGTACCATTTCGCGACACTCCCAATGAAAGTACATTGAAACAATCGCAATTGTACAGAGTCGTCTTTCAACAAGTTAGATGTTCACCAAAGATGGAAGGTAGTCACATGATCTCTTGGATATTCGTTAGGCTTGGCTTTGAAATTTGGGATATTCAAAGGCAACTTCGTCGGCATAGAAGGCCAATGCGGATCATGACAGATAGGGTCATTCAACAACCTTGTCAAGTCTGGCAATTGCAAGGTTTCCAGGAAGGGTAGTTTGGGTTGTTGGTGATAACCTGGGAAAAAGGGGCCTAGAGTCTGACTAGCACTAGGTTGCCAGGAAAAGTTCGACTGCTAGCCTGGGTTCTGGTAAAAAACATGGCCATGGCCAGTGTATGGAATTTGCATGTGAGGAGACATCATCAGCTGATTTCCAAAATAGGACATAGATGGTTGGGCATGCATTACATTCAAAGGACTTTGGGAAGGGTTGCCCCATGTCGGTCCCGTGGGGATAAGCATAGTGCTTTGTTCAGGGTTCCATTGATTGTGAAAAGAATTACCCCAGATTGACATTCCTGATGAGAGAACTGATCCCTTCCAAGAATTCCAAGGCCCTGATGTAGAAGAAGTTCCTGGGTGTGCCCCCTGTGCAAGAATAGTACCCTGCATAGGAACAGGTTGTCCGAAACTAGGGTTGCCCCCAGTTGAGAAAGAAGTTGATGAAAAGGCATTGTTACCAAATGCACCGAACAAAGAAAATGGTGTCGAACCTATCGGCATATTATGCAAAGATGGTCCTTGACTCCTCGCTCCAAGTAAACTATGGTGTGAAGGTGGCCCGACGGATTGCTGATGCGTGCCACCGAGTGAAGGGGACGAAGGAGGTATATGACCTCCCCTATAATGGAAAGCATTAAAAGGAGCAGGAGTGGCCCCCATGTGTCCTTGCAGAGGAGTATTAGAGCTCCCTACCCCCAGACCTGAAGTCTATGAAGTGGAGTAGGAAAGTACAGGACTTGTACCCGAACTAGGCATCTCGTATGAGAACGGACAAGATCGGACCATTGTGCGATGTAGAGGTGGTCAATACCATGGTGGCTCAGACCGGTGATGGTGGGTTAGGAGGTGGAAACTCTCCTGTGGTGACAACCGTAGTGGGAATTGAAGAATTCCCAGAAGGAGTAACAACATTTGTTTCCATTGCTATGTGCGACACTGTTTGACACTCATAAGGATGAATTGGTACGATGGTGGGTGCCGAAAGATCAGTGGTGGAGGTTTCAACTAGACCAAAATCTTTCACTCCAAGGTCTAAAATGGTTGATTCCTCTGGATGTTGTTCGGGAACAATTTCTTGTGACTCGGTCGCTTCAAAAGACCCTTATTGGTCTAGTTTTCGCCTTAGTGGTGGCAAGGGTAGCTCTAGTGTAACCGGCGATAGGCCAAGAAGCCTTCATGACCAGTAGAGCTCGTGATCCTCCACTGTGTGAGAAGATCAAAGACACTCTAGGGTAGTCTAACCATTCAAAAACAACACAAACTAAAAAGTCCCTATAAGATAAGACAAGCAAACACTAAACTAATTGGAAGAACAATTACAACAACCAACACTAGAGAAACTTACTGGTGCAAGTGAAACTCGAACACGGAAGCACCCTCTGGGTATTCTCTGCAAAGCGTGGCTTGATGTTTGTCCTAGGTACCACAGTATACCCCTGAAGTCACTTGTGTATGTCCCTAAAAAAGATAGGCAACTAGGTTGCCAACGCGCGAACAGTCACCAGGCGAGTAAATTCGAAAGTCAGGTAGACCACAATGAGCAGGGTATTGAGCCCAAAACCTGTCAAGGGTATCGAGAGAAAGTGGTCCGGAAGAAAACTGAGGACCTCAAATGGATTCGATACCCATAAATCTTCGTTGCAAGTGAAATCGACGGAATCCCAAGACAAGCCCTCTATATGTGTTCTCCACTACGATTGGTCCATCATTGGAGGGGTTATCTCCACTACCTTTCTGCATGCGACCTCATGTTTATCCCCTGTGTTAGAGGGGGGTCCCAGATAACTTTCATGATACTGGACTTGGACACTCCCTAACTCAGACTCCAATGTTTGATTTTAATGGCCTTGAAGAGTTTCCTCTCCAACCTAATCCAAGGCCCTAATCCTGAACTAGTTGGTTAACCCTACAAACATAAAATTCTAATGAATTTTAGATTTAGCGTTAATTTTATGGCTTGTATTATGTCAAGGGGTATTAAAGTGAAACTAGTGATGTTTGAAAGATTAAAGTAAAAATGAATAGAAAGATGGAAACAAAAACCTTCACTTAACGCAAATTTTCAACAACTTGTCAATTTTTTTTTTTTTTAATTTTCTAAGATCTTTTGAATCAGCAAACTTAAATAATGATTTCACTCGACTCTGAGCTACTTATGTTCTAATCAAATTGTCAATAACTTATGAAAGCAAAGACTTTTCCCTGGTTACTAATGCAAAACAACACTTTTCAATCAAACAAAGAAATGAAAGATTTTTTTTATTTGAATGCTCACAAAGAAAAAAGGAAAAATATCAACAAGTCAAAAACCAAGAAAAACTTCTGGCCTACTCACAGATCGCAAAGAATCACTTCAAGAAATCACACACTAGGAACTTAAAAAAGGACTCTCACACTTGTCTAAAAACCCTAAAGAAAATTTTAATTAAAACTTTTAAATGAAAAAAGAAAGCTATGGATGAGATCAAGCCTAAGCTACTGACTGCTAGAAAAGAGATTCGAAAAACCTGAGAGGTATAAATCTTGTCAAAGGAAAGGATGACTGCTTCACCCTCAACAAAAACTATCCTTCACAAGCCCACTGCTGACAATTCAACAACAAGTGTGTGCACACGAGTTATGTAGAGTCAGAGGGTGTGTACACATGTGCTGGCCTTATACAGGCCGCGTATATCTCTAAAAATTTGAAACAAATAAAAATAGACAATCCAAACCAGGAAGAGACCATTGATACTGAGAACCAGGATCGCTTGAAGGCTTAGACACTTTCTTTAATAAAAAAAAGAAAAACAATGTAAGGAAAAATTCGTAAAATAAACCAATCTAAGATGAACCCTAAGTTATAGACTGCAAACAACCAAGACTAGAAATATTTCCAGAAAACCCATGAGAATGATTGATTCTAACAGGGAAGAGGATGACTGCCTCAAAAAATTTCTGGAATCATACATGCTACTGTTACTTCTTCATCTAGCATTTACACGCGGGTTGTAAGAAAGTAGGGTGTCGGTACACATGTGCAGACCTTATGCAGACCGTGTGTACCTCTGTGGGTCTCAAAAAAACACAGTCAAGCAAAGAAATAGAGATAGCTGGTATGAAAGACCAGAATCTCTGTTAGCTCAGACTTTGCAGAAACTTCAAAAAACAGGAAAGAAAACTAGTCTTTTAAAAATACCCAAAAATATTCCCAGGAACCCTAAAGACTTCCCCAGTATAGTCGCCAATCCTATTGTGGTGGGAAATCCCCCTACGGACTAGCATTTAGGGTTATATTATGCATGCAGATAAGACCGAAAGAATCCTACTTTCTACCATCGTCCCAGACTTAATCCCCATTTCTTTCAAGCAAATGCATGGTTAAACGAACATACCTTGTTCTGCATGTTCGATGTCGATCCTTCTTCATGTTTGATCACTTGTTAGAAGCTATCCTCCCAAGGCTAACTTGAGTACAAAACAAGAAACAAACTCTACATGCATTTGTTCTACAAATTAATGGGTTAGAGATTCAAACATATATTCACTAAACTATGAAGAACTCATATAGTGGGACAGGAAAAGCATTTCTTTATTATTAACTTTAATGAATCAACTTACAATGTCGAGACTAGCCACTACTCCACAAACCCGATTCTGGGCTCCTCTTCAAATGTCCTCCAACTTCTTTTCCTTGTATCTCTCTTTGCACAAGGATGGCTAAAGGGTTGGGACAATGGGAATGTGCAATTGGGTAGAGTTTCTTTACTCTTATTCTCCTCCTCCAAATAGGACCCCTAACCCTTCTTTTATAGGCTAGAAGAAGCTAGGTATTTGGACGAACCCTCGGCCATGCATGGCTGGAAGATTTAGTTAACTCACCCAAAGTTGTGTGTTCCATCAACAACTTTCCTTTTTTCGTGATTTTGTAGGTACACGCGGGTTGTTTTAGGTCAGCTAGCATGTAGACATGTGCAATAATGGAGTAGGGCGCGTGGACCCTTATAAAAGAGATTTTTTAAAGAGTTGTTCAACAGTGCTTTGGCAAGGAAGGGATCTGAGATGGCCTGATACCAGGTAAGCATGTATGGTGAAAATTAGGGTTATAACAGGGCTATTGTTGCTCTTCATAGTTAATCGATCAGTGGCAATTCAATTGTTGATGCGGTCTTTGGAGGTTCACAGTGTAACTGCTAGAAACGACTGATTGTTTCTGCCAGAGGACTGGACAATACTTCAGGGTGATCACCAGAGAAGATGAAGAGTCTCAAGGCATCTGCCAGAGGAATGAAGACTGTTCAGGAGGTGATTGACAGATGGAAGAGCATTGAAGCCTGTAACTACAACAAAGAGGTTGAGCTCGACTGTAACAAAGAAGACAAAGAGTCTCGACTGTTGGAGAGGTCAAGGAATCTTGGCATAACACCCAGTGATGATGGACACATGGGTTTAACTACCAGAGAAGCTGAAGAGTTGGAAGGATGATCAGGCAGAGAACTCGACATGGAGAGAGCATGCAGAAGCATGATGGAATAACATGCACAAGGTGCACAGAGACTATAAGTATTCAGAACAAAGAAGAGATGAGGGTTGTTGTTGTTGAGGGTGATTCAGGCATGTAGAAGGAGGAGTGTGCAGCAGCTAGAATACAGAGAAGAGGAATGGTGCATTGAATGGACATGGCACACAGAGCATAAAAGGTAGAAGCACAGAAAGCACAGGGCATGTGTGCAGCAAGACAGTGAGACAGTAAAAGAAGGCTAAGGTGCTCTTGTAGAGAAAAGCAGAAGATCAGAAAGCACAAGAAGATGAAGACAGAGAGACACTGATATAGGAGAGCAGAGCATCATAGCAGAACAATGATAAGTCTGGTAAGCCAATGATAAATATTATATCACTGTGATAAATTTATATATAGTAATGATTAATATTTAAGGGTGGTAGGGAGGTGCTAGGGAGGACTCTTGTCCTCACAGGTTCAAGTGGGTGCTTGAACACAGGGAGTTGAAGCTTCCATCTGGTTGCAGCCAGAAAAGCCAGGGTGGCAGGGTGGTGCAAGGGAGAACTGTTCTTCTTTGTTTTATAGGTTGGTGCCTATGTGACTGGAAATTGGTGCTTCCATCCAGTTGGTGTTGGAACATTTAGGGAGTTGGTTCTTCCTTCTAGTGGGTGCTAGAGAAACCAGGGAGTTGGTGCTTCCTTCTAGTGGGTGATAGAGAAACCAGGGAGTTGGTGCTTCCTTCTAGTAGGTGCTAGAGAAAACAGAGAGTTGGTGCTCTCAGCAAGTTGCATATTGCAAAACAGAGGTTGTAGCCTCATTATGAGTTGGTTCTCATAAGTATGATAATGTACAGAATGTAAAGATTATTTATCATATAAAGAAGCAGAGGTTTTTACCCTTTATGGGTTTCCTTAGGAAATATCTGTCTATGTATATTTCATATGTGTGAATGATGCCAAATGTTCTATTTCCTACTTCCCTACATTATTGTGATCGTCATTCAGTGCTCTGTAAAGAATTTAAAATAAGCATAATTGTTTAAGCTCGATAACAACTAATTCACCCCCCCCCCCTCTCAGTTGTCTAACAATTGGTATTAGATCCAACCCCTTTTATATAAGGGTAGATCCTAGAGCTTAAACATGTCAATCCATGAAGGAAATTCAACCAATAAGGCCCCTTTATTCAATGGAACAAACTTTGCCTTCTGAAAAGTTAGAATGAGAACCTACATAATGGCTCTAGGTGCAGATGTATAGGATGTGGTAGATATTGGTTATGTAAAGCCAATTGTACTAGCTAATAAGGATGACAAGCTAGAATTTAGCTTCACCGCTAAGGCTATGAATGCTATCTTGAGTGGGCTTGCAGAAGAAAAAATCGTAAAAGTTATGCACCTAGGAACTGTCAAAGAAATGTGGGATAAACTCATTAGCAGTTATGAAGGTAATGAGAAGGTAAAGGACACCAAGCTTCAAACCTACAGAGTACATTTTGAAAAACTGAAGATGAAAGAAGATGAAACTGTTGGAAAATACTTTCTGAGAGTTGAAGAACTGGTAAATGCAATGAAAGCACTTGGTGAAAAAATTGAGGAACCTTCTTTAGTTCAGAAAATTTTGAGATCTCTACCAGATAGGTTCAACCCGAAGGTCTCTGCTATAGAAGAACTTAATGATCTAAAAACCTTGGAGTTTGATCAACTTCTAGGAACATTTACTGCATATGAAATGAGAATAGTTAAAGATAAACCCACCTCCAGAGAAGCATCATTTAAGGCAGACAAGAATGAGGATTCTGAGCTTGATGAAATTGAAGCAAAATTTGTGAAGAGACTGAAGAAGGGACCAGGAAAATACAAAGGTAAATTGCCTTTCAAATGTTTCAACTGTGGTAAGATAGGTCATTTTGTAAATAAATGTCCTCACAAAAGAAAGGATCAGACATGTGATGATGAGGAGAAGCACAAACACGGAAATTTATTTCAAGAGAATAATTTTAAGAAGAAAAGTCTTTGTGTAAACAATGATGATGACTGTTCAGATGATGAAGACAATGACTCCTCTATTGAAGATAAACTAAATGACTTCATACTTATGGCCAAAGAGGATTATGATAATAAAAGCACAGGTAGTGATGATAATGATGAAGAAGCTATGGTTGATATGGAAGGAGAACTGATTAGTGCACTGGAAGAGATTGACAGACTCAAAATTAAGAACAGAAAGAAAAAACAATTGTTGATATAGTTCAAGAAAGACACTAAATAGCCTGATGAAGACTTTGCCCTACTAAAAGTGGAATTAGAAGAGGCAAAGAAAATTGAGGATATTCTGAAACAACAGTTATCAGAAAAGAAGGCAAGTTGTAAAGCTATGGAAGAAGAAGTAGTGAAAACTAGGAAAGAGTTAGAGAAGTTTCAAGCCTTGTATCACCAAAATTTGCCAAGTATTAATGCCTCAGAAGGATTAACCTCCATTCTAAATCAGCAAAGAAACCCAAAGTTGAAATATGGATTGGGGTATGAATAAAGATCAAGTAGTGATCATCCAAGTAATACAAACCTATCAAGTTTGTCAAATCCTCAAACACTGACAATAGTCACTCTACAGAAACAAAGAAAGAAAATCAGCCACCAAGAAAGACTGAAAGAAAAAGTACCAGACCCAAAACTATAGATCAAAGAGATTATCGACATGAAAGAAATCGACCTCCTCAAAGAAGACAAACTTTTTCCAGGTACCAACGTTTTTTCTATGGATATTGTTTCTTTTGTTCTAACTTTGGTCATAAAGTTGTAAACTATTCTTTAAAATTAAATTATGAGCAATCAAGACATTCAAGGTATAGATATCTTCCACGACAAATAATGAGACAGCCAAGTAACAAACTACCATAGACTGCAAATCACTTGATTGATGGGAAAAGGACACAGGTTAAGCATAACATTCGTTATGATCCTTTATTCGATGAACCAGAATGTTACATCTGTCATAACTATGGACATAAATCTGTTGACTGTCACTTAAGGAACTATGAAACAAATTTGAATTCTCTTGCTGAAAATGTCAAGGTTTGGAAAAATAAAGAAAGTGACAAGTGTGGATTAGTGTTGTCAGCTCAAAGACAAATGAACCCTTGGTATATAGACAGTGGATTCTCCAAACATATGACGAGAGACAAAGGTAAGTTTCTATCTCTAAGTGAAAGCAAATCAGGAAACGTAACCTTTGGAAATGATGCTTCAGATAAAATAAAGGGTAAAGGGATGGTGAGTTTAATTAATGGAAAAGGAAAAGCCCAAGATGTTTTGCTTGTAGATGGGATGAAACATAATCTACTCAGTGTAATTCAAATGTGTGATAGAGGATGTGAAGTGGTGTTCACGTCCAAGGATTGCAAGATAAAGTCTATAAACTCAGGACAGGTGGTGGCCAAAGGCACAAGGACAAAAAATAATGTATATGTGCTGAAAGAAGATAGAGAAGAGTGTCATCTAAGTAAACATGATGAAAGATGGTTATGGGATAGGAGACTTGGACATCTAAACTTTGACCACTTAATCAAGATAAAAAATCTTGAGGCAGTAAAAGATCTTCCTAAAATATCAAAGCCCCAAGATTCTATGTGTAAACCCTGCCAAGTAGGAAAGCTAACCAGGACACAGTTTAAGTCCAAGAGCTCTACTTCAACAGAGAAACCACTCCAACTAGTTCATATGGATTTATGTGGACCATCAAGATAGGAAGGCATAGGGAAAGAAAACTACTGCATGCTGATTAGTAATGATTACTCCATAATTACTTGGGTTTCCTTTCTCAAGGAAAAAGATGAAGCATTTGAGAAGTTTAAAAAATTTAAGGCTTTAACTGAGAATCAAACAGGCAAGAGGTTAAAGGCAGTAAGATTAGACAGAGGAGGAGAATTTATGCCAAGTGATTTCAAGGAATTCTGTGATAAGCATGGGATCAAGAGAGAATACACAATCCCAAGAACTCCACAACAAAATGGAGTAGTTGAGAGGCAAAACAGAACAGTGCAGCAAATGGCCAGGTCAATGATGAATGAGAAGAAC
>ML780133.1:454237-493067 GCA_009831015.1 Picea engelmannii | reverse complement strand
ATCAAACTTCCTCATATCAATCTTAGGAACGTGGTTGGTCTTCAAACCAAAGTTGGAGTTTCTCCATTCTTGATTCACCTTCCTTGTGTCCTCATCATGAATTTCATGGGATGAATTTTCACTTTTGAGTGTCTTCTCTGTTATGAAATTTTTCATTACTTCCATGATCTTAGCTTCCATTGAATCCATCTTAGTATCCAACTTAGATTCCATTGAATCCATCTTAGCTTCCATTGAATGCATCTTAGTATCCAACTTATATTCCATTGAATCCATCTTAGCTTCCATTGAATCCATATTAGCTTCCATTGAATCCACCTTATTTTGTAGTTCATTTATGTCCCTACGCATTTCTTCACCTTCATCAAGAGTCCAAGTAGGATTTTCTGGAGGCTTATTTGGTGTAGAAGTTCCCTTTTTGGGTGGCATGTTGGCCAAGTATCACTTATGAACCTTGATTTTGAGGTGGTTCTGCTAGACAATATTTCTTCTGTTGTATCTCCCAATTTTTGGCCCTTCTGGGTATGAAACTTTCTCTTATGTAATTCTATGATATTTCTTCTCTGCAATGCCATAGGTATGATCAAAATTGGATTTCCCAAGTGGAATTTACGGTAACTTCCCCACAACTTGCCGATTTTTGTCCATTCCAAGAGATCTCACTTGTATAGTGTTCCCCACACAAAATAATTGATATCAAATTCTGAAACTCGCACCCAAAATACTATAGACTGTCCACGATCCAATGCAACCAGTCCCACACAATTTGGATACTCTAGGAAGAAGTTATGATTGTTTTACCTGGAACACCTTCTTGAGACTAGTCAATAGGGCCAGTCAGCCCTGTCTTACACAGGGTGTATATACAAATTTAAGATGACCCAGAATCTAAACTTTTTACCAAAGATACACTACTAATTTCTATAAATGTTCATTGGAGTTCAGGGTCTGAAACGTTACAGAAACATTTTTATAGCGAAAATTCCACAATGACTCCTTTCAGGATGATTCCAGAACCCTATCTTTTACAGGTTGTATCTCCAAAAGTATAAGGCCTCAGGAGCTGAATTTGTAACCCAACGTACCTTGATCCGTCTTCTAAATACCCTCCAATCCGTTCCTTCTGAAACATTGTAGAAAAAAAGTTATAGTGAAAATTCCACGATGTCTTAGATGTAGCAGCGAAACCCCAAGACCTTGAGCTCTAATACCATATGTTAAGAACCAAACATCAATATAGCATAGAAAAACCTCATGAAAAGTACTCAATGCCTTGAAAAAGAGACAATTTCAGATAATAAGCCTCTTCGAGGGGGCAACCTCCTTTTACCCCACTTAAATGTTCAAGTACAAGATGATTCAAAATGAAAATGTCTCCTTGGTATATATAGGAGACTAGGAGGAATAATTACAAATAATGGCCTAAAGATGACATAATTAAAATAACATTACTAATCTAAATTACAACTAATGGCCTAAAGCTGACATAAATCAAATAGCATTACTAATCTAATATGCCCCAATTAAGGGGTAATGAGCCAATATTAGGGCTTAACAGGTTGTAGCCTCATTATGAGTTGGTGCTCATAAGTATGATAATGTACAAAATGTAAAGATTATTTATCATATAAAGAAGAAGAGGTTTTTATCCTTTATGGGTTTCCTTAAAAAATATATGTCTCTATATATTTCATATGTGTGAATGATGTTGAATGTTCTATTGCCTACTTCCCTGCATTATTGTGATTGTCATTCAGTCCTCTGCAAAGAATTGAAAATAAGAATAATTGTTTAAGCTCGGTAACAAATGATCCACCCCCACCCCCCCTCCACCCGCTCTTAGTTGTCCAATAGTTGTATGCCCAAATGAGGTTGTTGGAGATTAGGATACTAGATACGATGGTAACTGCAAATTAGTAAGAGATTGTTGTGATTTAGTTGTTGCTAAATTTTAGTTATTGTTGTTTTATCATAGATACAGTAATTTTACATTTGAATGAAGATAACAGAGACATATTCATCCAAATGTGTGGTGTTACTATTTCTTAACTATTTTATGTTATTTTGTGTTTCATGAACGTATGAGTTATATTGTTGAATGTATGAATCTGTGAAACATTAGATAAGTTTCACTTGTTTCTCTTCCATGATCTTACGCAAGGAGTGTGTATTGTCTGTAAGGAGTGTGCATATTGTCTGAAAGGAGTGCCTTGACAGAGTTTTTGAGCCAGAAGTTCTAGAGGAGTATCTCGAGAGGTTTCTCGCAGAAGTGTGTGTGAAATTTTGTTGCAAGGCATGCATAGACCCAAAACTCGACTAAGTATCAAAGAAAACCCTTTAAAGAGTTAAGGGTTCAGAGGAAATCCAAAAAGTTAACGAGAGAAATATTCAAAAGGGAGGATCCTTTAAGGTTTTTATTCAAAGCAATGATCAAGATCCACCTAGGAGAAGCGAAATCATTCCAAACCATCTAATCTAGGAGAAGTTGCACAATGTTTAGCTGCAATTCCTTTCGAAAATTTGTAAATCAAAAGGCTTGGGGTGTAGAAAGGTGAAAAACGTCGAAGTCTGAAGTTGCAAAGAGATCCCAACCGTTGATATGGAAGGACATGCATCACCATCTCATGAGATTCAAAGAATAGATGAGGGGAAATGGAGGTCGCTTGAAGCCCAGTAAGGGGAGAATCTCAGTCGTCGATCAAGAGAGGCACATGATACTTGATCTAAGATTTCAGGTACAAAACACTTCGGAAAAGAGTAGTGTTGAGACGTGTGGAACTCCTGAAGACTGGATTCTAAACAGATCACAGTCATTGGTTGTGGGAGAGACGAAAACCATAGATCTGACTAGGTGAGTTCGCAATTTAGGGTTTGGATGAAAAGGGTGCAGTTGTTGCTAAGAACGTCGAAACCTAAAATTACAAAGCGCTGAGGGGATTGAGCCTCAAGGTATAGCCAAGGTCACATGTGGAGGAGGGATAGCATAAAGGAGCTAACACCAAAAATTACAATATTTTAAAGCGCTAAGGAAAGGGGCCCGCAGTTCCATATAACCTACGCCTAAGTTGATAAAAGGGCATGTGTTTAACTCAGTTTGGGACCAGCAAGGCCTAGAGGAGATAATCTATCTCAGATAGTTGAAGATCCTTGATCGAGAGGTCGTGCACCCCCGAGGAGAGGGGGGGGGGTTGCATAAAGTGGTACCAAAGCCACAAAATTGATTTATGTAGGCATAGGAGACAAAGAAGTAGGCTGACATCATCAATTGGTATCAGATACACCAACACTATTCCACCTAGAAGACATGCAGAGCATCCTGTAACAAATCAATCTATAGAAAGAGAAATGAGAGAACTTTTCACAAGGTTGGATGGGATGGAGACAGTGCAAAGAAGAGCACCTGATGCTAGAGACATCAGTGACGCAGAAAGTGAAGAAATAGAGGTTGAAGAAGCTGCATGGGAAGATGATGCTGAGGAATGTTTACTGAAAGCGGTTGTCAAATTGGGAGCTAGAGAAAAGATAAACATCCCGATGTATGGAGGAAACTTAGACGTTGAATAATTTCTTGATTAGATATGAGAAATGGATAAATATTTTGACTATGAAGACGTCGATGAGGAGAAGAAGGTGAGACATGATGTCACCAAATTAAATGGACATGCAACACTATAGTGGGATGAATTGCAGGCTGACAAATGAAGAAAAGGCGGGCAAAAGATTAACAATTGGGATAGAATGGTAGCCAATATGAAGGCTAAGTTCATACCCAAAGACTATCAGATAAATCTATTCAGGAGGTTGTAGAACCTGAGACAGAAGGGAATGAGAGTGAAAGAGTACACAGAGGATTTTTACAGGCTGAACGTCAGAAATGGACAGAGGGAGAAAGATGATGAAAAAAATATCAGGTATATAAATGGCCTGAGGTATGAGATCCAGGATGAAATCAACATGATGACAATGAAGACAGTGGAGTATGCTTACCATATTTCACTAAAGGGAGAAGAGAAGTTGGCTAGGAAATAGATCCAACAAAGCATAGGCAGAAGCCCAAATAAAGGTAAGGGAATTGTCCAGGAAAAGACACATAAGCCCAAGGGTGAGACTAAAAAACCACATAGTCACTCGGAAAGAGGAGGAAGTTCCCAAGGGAGACAGAGAGGTGGAAGAAATTATTTTCTTAGAGGAAGAGGATGAAGAAGAGGAGGAGCGATAAGGTGTTATGCTTGTGGAAAGGTAGGACACATGTCTTGGGAATGTCCAGAGAAAAATAAAGAAGGAGGTGAAGCTCACATTTTGGAAGCGCAGAAGCTGAATGTTGAAGAAGAAGGTGCAAAAGATGGAAGATACTTGATGTTGAAGAAGGTTATCTTAAAACCAGAGCCAGAGGTTGAAAATCCAATGCAGGGGAATAGTTTATTCAGGACTGCTTGCAAGAGTAAAGATAGAGTATGCAAAGTGATAATTGACAGTGGGAGCATTGATAACTTAGTATCCATAGAGATGGTGAAGAAATTGGAGATGGAGACAACTGCACATCCGAAGCCATATAAAGTATCATGGTTGCATAAAGGACACCATGTAATGGTTACTAAACAATTCCTCGTTGAATTTAAAATAGGAGGATATAAAGATAAAATTCTGTGTGATATGATTCCCATGGATGTATGTCATGTTTTGTTGGGGAGACCATGGAAGTTTGACAGGAATGTCATTCACGGTGGGAGGAAAAATACATATACTTTGGAAAAGAATGGTAGGACACACATGCTACTGCCAATAGAAGAGAAGAAAGTAAAGGAAGAATCCAACACAATTATACTTTTCATGAGTGGGAAGGAACTCCTGAGTGAAGTTAAAAAGGAATGGGAGATTCATTTTGTTGTGGTGAGGAAACCCAGAGTTGTCCTTACAATTAATTCTATGGATGATTTTCTTGAGGAATTTCAGGAGTTGTTGGAGAATTTTGTTGAGATAGAAGTGGATGAGTTACCTAATTCATTTCCACCCTTTAGGAGTATCAACCATCATGTTGATCTAATACCAGGAGAAATTCTACCAAATAAAGCAGCATATAGATTGACACCTCAAGAGAATGAGGAGGTAAAAACAGAAGTCCATTATTTATTAGACAAGGGATTGGTCAGATAAATCTTGAGCCCATGCATAGTACCAACTATGTTGAGTTCGAAGAAGGATTGAGGATGGATAATGTGTACAGACTCCAAAGCCATAAACAAGATCACCATCATGTATAGATTTCCTTTTCCAAGGATAGACGACTTAATGGATTGTTTAAGTGGAGAATTTTGTTTTTCAAAGATAGATTTGAAAAGTGGATATCACTAGATAAGAATGAGAGAAGGTGATGAATGGAAAACAACCTTCAAGACAAATGAAGAGTTGTATGAGTGGCTTGTTATTCCATTTGGATTGACAAATTCCCCGAGTACTTTTATGAGATTGATGAATGAGGTATTGAAAGATTTCATTGGTAAGTTTTTGATTGTATATCTGGATGATATATTGGTCTTCAGTAAAACTGAAGAAGAACATCTGAGGCACTTAACATTAGTGATGAGGAGGTTTCAGTGGGAGAAGTTATTAATAAATTTAAAGAAATCCTCTTTTATGAAGACATAACTCATTTACTTGGATTTTGTGATCTCTTCGGATGAATTGAAGATGGATCTCGAGAAGGTGAGAGAAATTAGATAATGGTCGTCTCCAAGGAGCATACTTGAGATGAGAATATTCCATGTAATAGTGAGCTTCTATCGAAAGTTCATTAGAAATTTCAGTGGGATTGGTGCACAGATGATGAATATGGTGAAGAAAAGTCATAAGTCTTTCAAATGGACAGAGGAGGCTGATAAAAGATTCAATATATTGAAGGCGAAGATAACAAAACAATTGATTCTAGTCTTGCCATATTTCGGGAAGACATTTCAAGTGATATGTGATGCTAGTGGAGTTGCAATCAGAGTAGTTTTGAGCCAAGATAATAGATATGTTGCATATTTCATTGAGAAGTTGAATGACACTAAGAAAAATTACTCCACATATGATAAGGAATTTTATGCAATAATTCAAGCCATGAAGAAATGGAGGCACTACCTTGTTCCAAAAGGATTTGTTTTGTATAGCGATAATCAAGCTTTAAAATTCATAACCGGACAAGAGAAGTTAAATCAAAGACATGCTAAGTGGACAGAGTTTATGAAAAAATTTGTTTCTTTCATTAAACATATTTCTCGTAATTCTAACAAGGTTGTTTATGCATTGATTCGGAGATGTCTGATTATGCAAGAATTTCAAGTGAAGACCTTAGGGTTTGAACACCTTAAGGAGATGTATTGTGATGATCCAATTTTTAAAGAAGCATATGAAGCATGTGTGAATCCTGTGCTAAGAGACAAAGGTCAGTGGATAGAGTATATGATTCAAGATGGATTGTTGTTTAAGGGTTGCCAATTTTGCATACCAAAGTGTTCAATGAGAGAAAATTTGTTGAAGGAAAAACATAGTGGAGGCCTAGCAGGACATTTTGGCCATGACAAGAAATTTTCACAGTTGAAAAATTCATACTATTGGCCAAGTATGAGAGAGGAGGTGAAGAAGTTTGTAAACAAATGTAAGATTTTCCAATATGCAAAAGGAAAGAAATAGAACACCAGATTGTATCATCCATTGACTATTCCAGATAGGTCTTGGGATGCAATAAGCATGGATTTTGTGTTGGGATTGTGAAGAACCCAAAGGGGAAGTGATTCCATATTTTTTTGTAGTTGGTAGATTCTCAAATATGGCACACTTTATCCCATGCCAGAAGACTAGTGATGAAACACACATTGAAAATTTGTTTTAAAAGGAAGTTGTGAGACTTCATGGGTTTCCCAGGAGTATTGTCTCAGATAGGTACACAAAATTTGTTATAATTTATGGAGAACATTATGGAAGAATATGGGGATAGAACTGTCTTTTAGTTCTACATATCATCCTCAAATGGATGGACAGACTGAAGTGGTAAATCAGAGTTTAGGATATTTGTTGAGGAGTTTGGTCACTGAACATCATATCCAGTGGGATTAAATTATGTCACAAACAGAGTTTGTATACAATGACTCAGTAAACAGAAGTATGAGAAAGAGTCCATTCCAAATAGTGTACGAAATGAAGCCAATAGGAGTATTAGAATTGAGAAACCTGGATTAGAATGAATTCAAAAGCATTGGAGCAAAAGACTTCATTGCAGAAATGCAAAAGCTTCATAATCCGATCAAGGAGCAATTTCATAATAAAAGAAGAGAGTATAAATGTATAGTTGATCAACATAGGAGAGAACTTCAATTTGAAGTGGGAGATCAAGTTTTAGCACATCTAAGGAAGGAAAGGTTCCCAACAGGAACATATAACAAACTGAAGCTGAAGAAGATAGGACCATGAAAGATCCTAAGGAAATTTGGTACCAATTCTTATGAGATAGAGCTTCCATAGGATGTGGGTATATCACCCATATTTAATGTTTCAGACATGTATCCTTACATGGAAGATGACACGAAAGAATCAGAACACCAAAAAGAAGTTCGGTGGGAGAAGCAGATGCCTGTAGCAGAAAATCCACAGATGGGGAGGATCATTTATCAAAGGATCAGTAAGAAGACCAGGAGGAATATTTATTTGGAGTATTTGGTAAAGTGGAAAGGAAACTAAATAGAATATGCCAGTTGGGTAAATGAAGCTGATATACAGAAGTATGCGAAGTCAGTGTAGGAGCTCATGGACAGGAGTCCACAAATTTTTTTCCAAGGGAGTATGATATAGGAGCATCATCAACAAAGCACACGTGGAGAGACAACTCAATGCCCTAACATGCCTTTTCAATAATTTTTGGAATCTTAAACAATGTCATTTCCTACAAATCTCTTTTGAACAGATTGAAAAATGGAGAATATCTAAATGTTGGAAGTTGAACGATCGCGATAAATATGGGATTTTCACTCTCAGACTTTAATGTGACGGTTCTTAAGGAGTAGTTAGTTTTTACTTCGAGAAGATAGGTAGTCGGAGGGAACCCTAGGAACCCTATGGGATAAGTAGAGGTGTTGTATTCCTAAATGAGGATGTTGGAGATTAGGCTACTCGATACGATGGTAGCTTCAAATTAGTAGGAGATTGTTGTGATTTAGTTTTTGTTGAATTTTAATTATTTTTGTTTTATCATAGTTGTAGTCATTTTACATTTGAATGAAGATAATAGAGGGATATTGATCCAAATGCATGGTGTTAATGTTGCTTAAATATTTTCTGTTATTTTATGTTTCATGAACGTATGATTTATACTGTTGAATGTATGAATCTATGAAACATTAGATAAGTTTCACTTGTTTCTCTTCCATGAGCTTACACAAGGAGTACGTTGACAGAGTCTGATTCAACTCGGAGCTTTGGAGAGATAACATGAAATTTGTATGCGGAGTGTGCATATTGTCCGCAAGGAGTACATTGATAGATTTTTTGAACTAGAAGCTCAGGAGGGCTAGCTCGAGAGGTTTCTTGTAGAAGTGTGTGTGAAATTCTGTTGGAAGGCATGCACAGACCCAAAATTCAACTAAGTGTCGAAGAAAACCATTTAGAGAGTTAAGGGTTTGGAGGAAGACAAGCTCTGAAATTTTAACGGGAGAAATGTTTAAAAGGGAGGAGACTTTAAGGTTTTTCTTCAAAGAGACGATCAATATCCACCCAGGAGAAGCGGAATCATTCTAGACCATCTGATCTGGGAGAAGTTGCATGGTGGTTAGCCATTAGTTCTTTCAAAAATTCGTAAATCAGAATGTTTGGGGTGTAGAAAGGTAAAAAATATTGAAGTCTGAAGCTTCGAAGATATCCCAGCCGTCGATCTGGAAGGACACATGTCACCATTTCATGAGATTCGAAGAAGAGCTGAGGGGAAAGAGAGGTCACCCAAAGCAGAGTAAGGGGTGAATCTTAGTCATTGATCAAGAGAGGCACATGGTGCTTAATCTAATATTCTAGGTATGGAATACTTCAAAAAAGAGTAGTGTTAAGACGTGTGGAACTCTCGAAGATCAGAGTCTGAACAGATCACAGTCGTTGGCTGTGGGAGAGACAAAAACCATAGATCTTACCAGGTGAGTTCGCGATTTGGGGTTCAGACAAAAGGGAACATCTATTGCTAAGAATGTCGAAACCCAAAGTTATGAAGTGCTCAGGGGATTGTGCCTCGGGTTATAGTCAAGGTCTCATGTGGAGGAGGGCCAGCATAAAGGAGCTAATGCCCGAAATTCGAAGATTTTAAAGAACTAAGGAAAGGGGATCGCGGTTCCATATAACCTACGCCTAAGGTGATAAAAAGGCCTATGTCTAACTCAGTTTGGGGCCAGTAAGGCATAGAGGAGCTAATATGGCTCTGATAGTTGAATATCCTTGACTAGGAGGTCGTGCAACCCCAAGGAGAGAGGGGGGGCTTGCATCACAACTTCAATTAGTCGCCTTGGCCTAGCCTGTGTTGGCCACATTTGGAAATCCTTTCTTTTGTTTCCTTTGACGTGTCAGTCAAACTATCATCAAAATTTTCAAGTATGTTAATATATACCACACTTTTATTTACATCTAAAAAAAGTTGAAGGTATTGAATTGAAATTGTAATTTACCTTCTGGGACCAAAGGGTGTTTTTCCTTCATCTATCAATTTATTCTCTTATGCATCCTCAATGAGGTCCTTCCACTCCCTATCTGGAATCATCAAAGGACACTCGTACCTATCCTTTTGTTTCAAGTGTTTCCTATACGTTTCTTGTGTATATTTTAAATATTGGTCATCTGTGGCGGTGGCCAAGGTCTTATTAAATGTGTCTACACAAAAAATTCTTTCAAGATAATCCATCAATTCTTTTTTGAGGTTGGAATTCTATGAATTCCACCTCTCCCATATGGTGGGCCCAAAAATCATCAATGCCTTATTCTCCAAGGACCTATAAAAATCAGTGTTACCTACACACAAAAATATTATATGATTATTAATTTAAAAATAATAATTTAGATGATTTATATTTGTCTACATAGATAACATGAAACAATTTAAATTTTAAAAATTACGTGGGACTTTAACTTGCTTTAATGGAATCCCTTCCTTGTTGACCATAAATGTTCCCTTAAGGTTCCCTTTGTTGGTCACATGTCTTTATTTAGGAGAATAAACCATATAGTTGGTCAAATCATCAGCCTCATCTATGTCACCACCTCCAGAGCCTACCTGTGTGGTCGCTTCCTCGGTTTGCATGTCGTGGCTCCCACCCAATGATGTGGAAGGTGAAGATATTAATAGTTGTGTCTTAGAATATTTATGAGGGCCTCCATTAGGACCCTATGGCATCTGTGAAATGCCACTACTACTGGCACCATGCATGTCGGGGTCAACAGGATCCAAAAATCTCTATATAAGAAAGAAAACATTTTTTCGTTTAGATAATGTAAAAGTTAAAAATAAAGCATTCAAAATTGATATTATTACATAAAACTAAAACCAATTGAAATTATGGTTATTACCTTATATTTCTTAAGCCTTTTCATAACTTCTCTGATCCTTTCTTCGACCTCAGGAGTTTGATCTAGAATATCTAGCATGTGAGCTAGTTCCTTGTTTGCTTTATTGATATTTTTTTTAATTAAAACCATAGGGTTGGGGGATTCATACAAATCCCTTTCGTCGAGTGAATCATCATTAGCATCATGTCCCACTGACTACATTTTCAACAAAATAAATGATAATTCAGTTATGTAAAAAAAAAAAATAACTAATCGCCACATAAATAAAATGCACATTAAATTCAATTCGAAAATTGTTCGTTTACCTGTTCTGAGGCCATTTTTGATTTACCATGATCAACCTTCCACATTACAGTAAAATCAGAACCTTTATCATTATCATGATAAATAAGTTCAAATGTATGAGAAATCCTCCATCTTTATTGATATCCAAGGAGGAATGTTATTCTTGATAACAAAAATAGGCCACACTGAGTAAACATATTGAAGCTCTCCAAATGGATTAACACCATAAAGAACATAATGAAAATCATAAAATATAAGATTCATTTCTTACAGGTTGGGTAAATTAGTATATGTACCTCCCCCATAATAGCAACATCTATATCTATTCCATTCAAATTGTAATCAATCAATAACTCCTCCCCTATAGCTATTGATTTTATTGCACATATGAATACATGGTTTCCTTCACGCCCCTCAAATACAAAATTGAGTTGCTTATGTGTGTTCATGGGTCATGTACTATTTATAAACCATGCAATATTCCCCACTTCTTTTGGCCTTCCGTCAATATAGATAGTTTCTCCTTTATTTTGATCATTATATTTTAGTTGTATATAATTTGCAGCCAAGGCATATCTTCGCATACTTTTTGTATATTGGAATATTCGTATCCAATATTTGTGGATATAAAAGGGTCTAACGTACTCCATCAAATCAATTAATATTTCATAACACACCTTTGTTCCATCCATGGAAAATAGCCCCAAACCATGTAATGGAAATGGAGCAATCCGGTATATCCTTTCATTTACACAAAAATCAGTGTTTATTTCAGGAAGATCTTTGGGTACCCATAATTTCACTATATGTTTGTACCTCAAGGAAACCTCAATGTTGTCTATTCTCTCATGATCATAATAACATCATCCCCCTTTCACAAGAAAAAATTCCATGTGTCTATGGAATTTTCTTCTGACCTTCTCACCTCTAGTTGATCTCCGCCTGTTTAACCTACTAGATGTCTCACTTTCCTCTATTCTACTTGAAATTCCCTCACTCAATGAAGATAGATATGAAAAAATCATGTTTTCTTCTATGTCCTATAACACCATCAATGACAGAAAGTGACTTTTAGATCTATTTTATGCATGATAAGATTACCCTAGAATGTTGAAACTTGTGGCATAAGCTTGATATCCTTTCTCTTGAATTGCCTAGTGGATTAGGGTTGTTAAGAACTGAAATATCATCTATTGTTGCTATTTTTTTATTATATTTCATATCATCCCTAAGGATGTCAATTCTCAGGGACTATATCTAGGAAAATCTAGGAAAGAGGTAAAATTTATGAAGTTCAAGACACTAAGTTTCTAATTTAGAATTTCAGCGTAATTTTTAATTGAACTTTTTACACAAAAGATTGTTTTCTAGATTCAATTAAACAAACAAAAAAAATCTACTAGAACCCAAAGATATAATGGTGGTTTTGGATTGATGCCAATGTGGAATCATCATGTATAGTGTCGGGTGGTATAGAAATCTGTCTACACAACTAAGTTTTGGAGGTGAATTTTGATTTCTTGGGATTAGTTAAATTATTCCATTGGTGCTTGGCATTTATTTGTTGAGAAAAAATAGTGCATTTATTGTATATATTGTTGAACCCTAGTAAGAAGTCCAATGGTCACAATTTTAATGTCTAGAAGCAATGTATGATTACCAGATTCCAATGCAATGGATTGTTATGATTGGTCACAGGAAAGGGTAGGAGAAAATCTAATTATGAGAATGTGATGCAGACCCCCACCCATTCCTGGGGCCTATACGACCTCTTGGTCTAGGATTGATCGACTTCAGGAGCTAAAATAGCTCAGAGTCTCTTTCTGAGCCCTCAAATTCACTACACATGCCTTAAAACTTCTTTCCTGAATGCAAAATCTACCATTCAGTGGTCCCCAAGAACGAGTAACCCATTCCTGGAAACCATGGGCCAAAACTATAGGCCAAGCCTCAATTCTCTGAAGAATTCGGGACTTCGAAACTATCAATCTTCGAGAGTCTCAAAAGAATAGGACTCCAATCCTTTCGAACATTGAATTAATGGCACATTGAACCACATTAGGGATCAATGACTCACAATGTCAACTCCAATCTATGACTGATACCCCACTTCTCACTTTCGGGCTTATGGGGTTTTTGAATTGCCACTCCACAGTTCCACTGGAGTGCTGGATCGGTGAACACACACAACAAGAAATCAACAGTGCGCTCCTTCCCATTGACCAATGACCAAGATTCACTCCAGGACTTTGGGCTTCGGGAGTTCTGGATGCCTAATAATTTAAAACCTTCGTAGTGTCGAACTAGAGAACTCATGAAGGACTCAAATCAATGGCCACCACACTCCGTCAAATAAATGACTCGGATCTATTTCGTACTTTGGGTGTTCGGGTGTGTGCATAGTGAAAACCCTTAAATATCTCGAACGTTGAAATGTCAAAGGACCTCTCCTTCCTCCACATGTCCTCCTCTGGATCAATGAATAGGATGAATCTCGCAGTTTGGAACTTTAGAAATCCTTGCTTCCAAGAAATATTTCACTCATTTCCCCTAGAGTAATAGCTCTTCAAAGCTATGGATCTACTACCATGTGTCCTCCTCTGATCAAAAGCTTAGATCGAATATGGACTTTGGGACTTCAGAGGGATCGAAAACTTCTTCCCTCTGTTCTCTTAGAATTCTAGTCTTTCATATTTGACGATTTGCTGACACATGTCCTTGGGAAGTGGACGGTGCAATTAGCTCTGACCTTTAGGGATCCTGATTCCTCCATGCTCTATGCTCCAAATCTCTCGAATTCACAAAGTCTAAAGGAATTCAAAGGTTAACACTTGTTCAATTTCTTCATATATGATGGTGATGAGATATCTTGGATCCTCCTGAATGGATCTCGTTTGTTTGACCCTTAAAACAAATAAAATTATCCTCCTTAAGTATTTTCACTGCTATCCTTCCTGAGCTTTGTTCCTTGAGGTATTTCAGACCTCTGGTTCACTCCTTTCATCTGTTCTCTCTAACATTTCTTCAACACTTCGAATAAGTGTTGGCCCGATGCACACCTTGTGTGGATCTTCTTCAAACTCTGCTCTCTATTGAGTGATTATGCACTCCTTGAACTTCCTATGCAAAGTTTCTCACTACCTCTTTTGATCTTTTGAGTCAATATTGACTCGGCCTTCACACTTATTAAGGGAACTATGCACTCCTTGCACCAAAACTCTCAAAAGAGAAACACTTGAAACTTATAGAAACATTAACAGTTCACACATGTAACTGTGAAATGCATTCTCAAGCACATAAAATAGATAAAACAGAGAACATGACATTCACTCCATAAAAATCAGAAATAAGTAACACCATGCATTTGGAATCAAACCTTTTATTCTTTTATTCATTCAACAAAGTATGTACATGGACTCATACAACTCTCTGCATCTCTCTACAATAACTAGAAACAACAACAATAACATTTAGCAACCTCATTTGGGCATCGGTTACATATATTTATACATGGGGAGTCTTCTCAAGCCTTCCTTCCAACCATATTAGTGTTATCCTATCACAATTAAAAACACCTATCTACTAAGGCTTATTACAATAAATGGCCATTACATTCAGATATGAGTTGATGCTCAGTATCTGTACAATCCTAACTTGCATTAAAGAAAATACAATCTCCTAAAATCTCATGAAATGGATCAATCCTCCAAACATTAAAAGATCTTTAATTACAAAACTTTCAAAATATCAAAATAACGCACTCTCCTTGGGATCAAAACTGATTTGAAATGTGTGCATTGGGTGTTGAGTTGTCCTCCACTTGGCCTCTTTAATTACTGATGGTGATGCTCTTGCATCATACTCCTCTGGACAAAATTATTCATGGACTCCTATCCATGAGCTCCTGTAAAGTTTTTCCATGCTTTTGAATATTAGGTTCAGTTACCCAACTAGCATCCTCTACGGGGTGATCCTTCCACTTCACCAGGTACTCAAAATAATTTTTCCTCCTAGTCTTCTTACCAATCCTCTGATCGATAATTTTCTCCATCTGTGGATTTTTTATTGTGGGAATATTGTTTTTCCACTAGATATCCTTTTGATCATTTATCCCCTTTGTATCATTCATCATGTAATGGTATATGTCTACAACATTGAATATGGGTGATATTCCCACATCTTTTGGCAGTTCAATCTCATAAGGATTGGAAGCAAAATTTCTGAGGATTTTACATGGTCCTATTTTCTTCATCTTTAATTTGTTATATGTTCTCCTTGGGAACCTTTTCTTTCTCAGGTGTGTTAAAACTTGATCTCCAACTTCAAAATGAACCTCTCTTCTTCTCTGATCAATTAGTCTCTTATACTTCTAACTGCTATCTTGTAGTTGTCCCTTTATCTGATCATGAATATTTTTAATCTATACAACAAAGTCCTCTACTCCTACACTTCAGAACTCATCATGTCTCAAATATTGAAACTCCAAAACTCCTCTCAGATGCATCCCATACACTATTTGAAATGGTTTTTCTCCAGTGCTTCAATTCAGAGCATCATTATAACCAAACTCTGCTTGGGGCATATTTTGATCCCACTGACTGTGATGTCTAGTTACCAAGCTCCTCAGCAAATTCCGTAAACTTCGATTTACCACTTCAGTCTGTCTGTCTATCTGAGAGTGATATGTTTAAATAAAGGACAGATTTGTCCCCAACTTCTTCCACAAATTTCTCCAAAAGTGTGCCACGGATTTTTTTCTTTGTCTGAGATTATACTTATGGGAAATCCATTCAATCTCACAACCTCCTTAAAAAATAAATTGGCTATGTGAGTAGAATCATTGGTTTTTTTCCATGGTATGAAATGTGCCATTTTTAAAAATCTATTGACCACTAAAAATATGGAATCAATCCCCCCTTCAGGTTCTTGGAAATCCCAACATAAAATTCATGCTTATGGAATCCCACGGCCTCTCTAGAATAGGAAATGGTTGATACCAACCAATGTTATGTTGCTTCCATTTTTCATATTGGTAGACTCTACATCTATCCACAAATTTCTTCATGTCGTACCTCATACATCACCAATGGTATGAAGAACTCAGTTGTGCATAAGTCTTATCATGGCCAAAATTTCCAACCAATACTCCACTGTGCTTTTCTTTCAACAAGTTGTATCTCATTGAGCATTTTGGAATACATAGTTGGATTTCGTTGAACAACAGTCCATATTGGATTAAATACTCTATCCACTGACTTATGTCCCTTACAAAATGGTTTTCACATGATTTGTAAGCCTATTTAAAATCAGGATCTTCACGATACATTTCCTTAAGTTGTTCAAACCCTAAGGTCTCCACTTGAAATTCCTGCATAATAATACATCTCCTCCTCAAATCATCAGAAACCTCCTTAGCGCTACCACTAATGTGCTTGATAACAAAATTAAAATTCTACATCAATTCTACCCATTTATCATGTCTTTGGTTCAATTTCTCCTATCTAGTTATGAATTGTAAAGCTTGATTGTCATTGTACAAGACAAAATCCTTTGGAAAAAGAAAATGCCTCCATTTTTTCAGATCTTTTATTAAACATAAAACTCCTTATCATATTTTAATTACTTCCTCTTAGTGTCATTCATCTTCTCACTGAAATAAGAAGCATGCTTATTGTCTTGGCTCAATACTGCACCAATAGCTACTCCACTTGCATCACATCTCACCTGAAATGTCTTCTTAAAATATGGCAGAACCAGAATCGATTGTTCTGTTATCTTCTCTTTCAATACTCTGAAGCTTTTTTCAGGTTCTGCTATCCAATTATAAGATCAATGTTTTTTCTTTATGGTGTCCAGTATGGGTGCACAAATGCCACTTAAATTCCTGATGAAATTTCTATAAAACTTGCTAATCCATGGAAGCTTGCCACCACAAATATGTTTCTTGGAGCAAGCCATTCTTTGATTTCTATCACCTTCTCTAGATCCATATTCAACTCATTTGAAGAGATAAAAAAACCCAAGTATATGAGTTATGTCTTCATGGAAGAGCATTTATTCATATTTATCAGTAGCTTCTCCTGTTGCAACCTCCTCAACACCAACTTCAAGTGTCTCAAATTGTCTCCTTCAGTCTTGTTGAAAACTAAAATATCATCTAAATACACAATTACAAACTTACCAATGAAATATTTGAGTACTTCTTTCATCAATATCATGAATTGTCTTGGGGAATTCCTCAATCCAAATGGCATGACAAGACACTCATACAATCCTTCATTCATTTTGAATGTTGTCTTCCATTCATCTCCCTCTCTTATTCTTATCTGATGATATCCACTCTTCAAGTCTATCTTGGAAAAATAATTTTCTCCACTCAAGAAGTCCATCAAATCATCCATTCTAGATAAATAAAATCTATACCTAATGGTGATCTTGTCGATGTCTCTATAATCTTTGCACATTCTCCAACCTCCATGTTTCTTTGGACTCAACACAATTGGTATTGTGCATGGACTCAAAATTTCTCTAACCAAACCTTTATCCAATAGCTCCTGGACTTGATTCTTGACCTCCTCATTTTCTTGAGGTGTCAACCTATATGATTCTTTATTTGGAAAACTTGCTCCTAGAATAATTTTAATGTGGTGACTGATACTCCTAATGGGTGGTAAAGAACGAGGTAACTCATCCACCACGATATCAACAAAATTATCTAACAATTCATGAATCTCTACAGGAAGATCATCCATAGAAGTGCTTGTAAGGATGACTCTAGGCTTCCTCACCACAACAAACTGCATATCTTGTTCCTTCTTGACTTTGTTCAAGAGGTCTTTCCCACTCATGAGAAGTATGCTTGGGCTAGCTTCTTCCTTCACTCTCTTATCCTCCATTAGAAAAAACATATGTGTACGACCATTCTTCTCAAGGGTGTAAGTATTTTTTTCCCATCATGTATGACATTTCTATAATATTTCCATGGTCTTCCCAACAAAACATGAAAAACGTCCATAGGTATGACATCACACAAAATTTCATCTTTATAACCTCCTATCTTAAATTCAATAGATCATTGTCGACTTACCATGACTTGGTGTCCCTTATGCAGCCATGATACCTTGTATGAATTTAGATGTGCAGTTGTCTCTAGCTTTAGATTTTCCACCATTTATGTGGATACCAGATTATCAATGCTCTCGTTGTCTATGATCACTTTGCATGCCCTATCCTTGGTTTTGTAATCAGTCCTGAACAAACTTTTTCTTTGAACTGACTATTTTTATTCTTTCTCTAGTTTTAAGGGAACTTTCCTCATCATGAGGGACTTCCCATATTCTTTTGCTTATGCCTTTACATTCCTCTTCTGTGCTTCATAAATGTGAACTTCTCTACCTCCTTCTTTCTTCCTCTTAGGACATTCCCAAGACATATTCCATGTCTTTCCACAGGCATAGAATTTCACTTCTCCTCCTCTGCCTCTTCCTCTTCCTTGAGAAAAAAGAGTTTCTTCCACCATATTTTCCCCCTCGGGAACTTCCACCTCTTTCAGTCTGACTGTGATACTTCCCAGCTTCAATTCTAGGTTTCTGGAATTTCTCTCGAACAGTCCTCTACCTATGTTTGGACTATTTCCTCTGTTTCGTTGGTTTTGTTTTCCAGCCAACTTCTCCTCTGCTTCCAGTGCCACCTGATAAGAATATTCTAGAATTCTCATTGTCATGATGGTGATTTCATCCTGAATCTCATACCTCATTCCATTAATATACCTTGCAACTTTTTCTTCATCACTCTCCCTATGTCCTGCTCTGATGTTCAATCTGTAAAATTCCTTAGTGTACTCCTTCACTGATAATCCTTTCTATCTCAAGCTATGCAATCTCATTAATATATTGATCTGATAGTATTTAGGTATGAACTTAGATTTTAATTTAGCTACCATCCAATCCCAACTTTTTATTTTTTTCTTACCTTTGTATCTTCTTTCGGCTTGCAGTTCATCCCACCATAGCGCTGCATGTCCCTTCAGTTTTTGTAACATCATGCTTCACCTTATTTTCATCATCAATCTCCTCATAATCAAAGTACTTTTCTAAATAACTTATCCAATCTAACATCTCCTCGACATCCAAGTTTGCTTCATACATCGAGACTTCTATTTTTTCTCTAGCCCCCATTTTTACAACAACCCTCAACAAGTGTTCCTCTACAACTTCTTCTCCTACAAATTCTTCTACTTTCATGTATTCACTCTTTTCCTTGTTGATGTCACCTGCACTAGGTTCTATTCTCTGCGTTGTCTCCATGGAATCCATTCTCGTACGGAGTTGCCTCATCTCGTGTTCCATGGATAGATTTGCTACAAGTCTCTCCCAGCGTCTTCTGGGCAGCATGGTTCTAAACTTTATTTCACACGGAGCTTAATTCAGGCTATGATACCACTTGATGAAAACCCCCACCCACTCCTTGGGCCTGTGCGACTTCCTGATCTAGGATCGATCGACTTCGAGAGCTAAAACAGCTCACAGGCTCTTTCTGAGCCCTCAAATTCACTACACAGGCCTTAAACTTTCTTTCACAAATGAAAAATATGCCTTTTCCGGGGTCCCCAAGTATGATTAATCCATTCCTAGAAACCGTGGGCAAAAACCGTAGGCCAAGCCTCAAGTCTTTGAAGAATTTGGGACTTCAAAACTATCAAGATTTGGGAGTCTCAACAGAATAGGACTCCAATCCTTCCGAACACCAAAGTAAAGGAGTGTTGAACCACAATAGAGATCAATGACTCACAACTTCTGCTCCAATCTACGGTTGATACCCCACTTCACACTTTTGGGCTTTGGGGGTTTTTGAATTTCCATTCCACAATTCCACCTGAGTGATGGACTAATGAACACACACAATGAGAAATAAATGGTCCACGCCTTCCCATTGACCAACGACCACAATTCACTCCAAAACTTTGGGCTTCAAGAGTTACGGATGCCTAATAATTTAAAACCTCTGAAGTGTCGGACTAGCGAACTCATGAAGGACTCAAATCGATGACCACCATGCTTCATCAAACAAATGACTCTGATCTATTTCATACTTTAGGTGTCCAGGTGTGTGTGCATTGCAAACCCTTATATCTCCAAAAAATCAAAATGTTGAAGGACCTCTCCTTCCTCCACATGTCCTCCTCTAGATCAATAGTTAGGATGAATCTCGTGGTTCGGGACTTCAGAAATCCTTTCTTCCAAGAAATATTTCACTCCTTTCCCCCAGAGTACTAGCTCTCTGGACCTCTGGATCTACTGCCACATGTCCTCCTCTGATCGATGACTCAGATCGTGATGCAGGAGCATCGCTCACTCAATCAAGTGAGCCAGCGCGTGGAAAGAAGAGACAGCCGGACAGCTCCAGCGTTCAAATTTTGAAGCATTGTAAATATGGCGGCGCCAAACATTAAATATATTGATGTGATGAAGCGCATTTGTACATGTAACGGACCTTGAGCGGATAAGATCTCGTCCTTAGGTAGATGAGGCATTTATTTAGATTTAATGCAAGTAGATAGAATAATTAACTGTAGATTAGACAGTTTAGCTTTCGAGAGGGAAAACGAAGTATAGACACCCTCCCTTGTATCATTGTAATGTTCAATTCATACATTCAGCATTGGCAAGGAGAAGAGAGAGAGTAGAGCAGAGAGAGTTGTGAAGAAACCTCCATGTACAGTTATTGAATTAATAGGAAGAACTTTGATTCAATTCCATGGACGTGTTTGATCTCTGTGTGTTGTTGATACTGTTCTTATGCATGTTTGCTTCTTTCTATGATTATCTTTTATATGCTACATATGTGATTGCATATCAGGTTAGAAACCTGAGAGAATGAGTTTCAATTGTTTCTCTGCTTAGGCCAGGAGATTCTTGCATTGAGTGCAGTTGAATACCTCCGCATAGAGTGCATCGAGGAGGCTAAGTAGTTGAACCTTTGTTCTCATTTCGCTCAGAGTTGGGTTGAGTTATTCGAGCCGTGCAGGTGAGTGCAGGTCAAATTTGAATCTCAGTAGAAAGTCTGAGGAGATGAAAGAGCGAAGCTGTTGCAGACGTGAACTCATGGAGACTTAGAAGACTTCAACACTTGGAGAGCGATTGAAGGTTGAAGAGTGAGCAGAGTGCGTGAAGATTCCCTGAAGGAGTCAGAGGAATGAAGTTCAGGAGGGATAGCTCCCTTTTCGTCGCTGAAGAAATCGACCCGGCAGAGGTCGCACAGGACAAAGGTGGTGGAGCGTAGATCTCTTCATAGAGGAAGAGAATCAGCGACTTGGGATCGTCGTGCAGGCTCGCGAAGTCCTGTGGATCATTGGATCTGGGAGAAGGAGCGAGGCGGTTAACCCTCAGATGCAGGGGGAATCATTTGTCGTCGCATATCGGCAAATCAGAGTTGGTGAGTGCAAAGGTTTCATGCACGTCGGAGTCGCGACGCGCAACTTCCCGATTTAGCGGGAGCCGTCGATCTTCAGAGGGACAGGTGGCACAAATCCGTAATATCGGAGTTTCGGTATTTGGGGTTTCCAACAGCAGGGAGTTGGTATAGTGGATCCGCGATTTGCGAAGTCCCGAGATTAATGTGGCAGCGTGGGCCCCGAGAGACTAGTGGAGGACAGGTGGCCTCACATCGGGGATCAGCACTTCGGTACTCGGGGATTTGGGATACGAGGACTCGGCATCGCGAGTAGCGATACCCCGAGGATTGACCGTTGACTATCGGCTATCGGAGTTTCGGTGGTTGAGTGACTGGGAGCAGTGTCACAACCCTCGCGATATCGCGAGACCCGATCCCCCTATTTCCGAAAGGAGGATCGCGTGGAATTATAACTGTGGGTAGAAGACTCCCGAGGGAGTTGGAAGAGCTTGGACTCTTCGGGTCGAGGTTCGTGAAGGTCCTGGTGGTGCGACCATCCACTGAGGGGCAGGTTTCCGTCAAAGTGGTATCAGAGCCCAGAAAAGGAGGGGAGTTCTCTTTGTTCAGGTAGCAGAGGGAAGCAGAGATACAATGCCGCCTAGAAGAGAGAGGCACTCACCTGATCGTGAGGACAGGGAGGCCCGGAGAAGGGGTAGTCCAGCAGGGAATCCAGCAGGGAACCCAGAGATGGAGCGTCAGATACGAGATCTCAGGGCGAGACTCGAAGACATGGAGGCCACCTAGAGGCGAGGAACCGACGCAGGAGAGTTCAGCGATCCCGAGATGGAAGAGGAAGCTGGACATGATGAAGGGGAGGTCTCAGCAGAAGATGCCTCGACCGAGAGGTTAATTAGGGCCATTTTGAGGATGAGCTTGAAGACAAGAATGGACATCCCGACTTATGAAGGGAGTCTAAATGCTGAAGAGTCGCTGGACTGGATCCGAGCACTCGACACCTACTTCGATTATGAGGATATCGAAGAGGACAAGAAGGTGCGACATGCTGTCACCAAGCTGAAGGGACATGTGGCCTTATGGTGGGACGAGCTGCAAGCAGACAGGCGTTCAAAAGGCAAGCAGAAGATCAAGAGCTGGGATCGGATGATCGCCAAGATGAAGGCAAAGTTCATTCCGAGAGATTACCAGATCACTCTGTTCAGGCGCATGCAGAACCTGAGACAGAAGTTGATGACGGTGAAAGAGTACACCGAGGAGTTCTACAGGCTCAACATCCGAGCTGGTCATCGAGAGAGTGATGATGAAAAGGTGGCCAGATACCTGAATGGTCTCAGGTATGACATTCAGGATGAGCTGAGCATGTTGACCATCCGAACAGTTGAGGATGCATACCAGATGGCTCTGAAGGCTGAAGAGAAGCTGGGCCATAGGCAGGGACAGCGAGGCCGAGGCAGAAACCAGCCACGAGGCAAAGCTGTTGTTCAGGAGAGAACTCAGAAGCCCAAGGAGGATTGGAAGAAGCCTCAGGGAAGAGCTGAAAGAGGTGGAACCTCACAGGAGAGGCAGCAAAATGCTGAGCCGAGGAGGCAGCAAGATGATCAGCAAGGGGGATATGCTGACGCGAATACATTTCCTCGTACCCGAGGTAGAGGAAGAGGTCGAGGAGGAGTTATCACACGTTTCACGTGTGGTAAAGACGGTCATAAAGCCGTGGACTGTCCAGAAAGGAAGATGGACGGAGGAGGAGCTCACGTCGCTGAGGCACAGAGGCGTGACGTAGAGGAAGAAGGCAGCGAAAGTGGGAAGTTGCTGACAGTGCACAAGATTCTTTTGAAACCCGAGAAAGAGGTGGAGGACACAGCTCAGAGGTGCAGACTGTTCCGGACGACTTGCAAGACCCAGGGATGGAAATGCAAGTTCATAGTGGACAGTGGGAGCATAGATAATCTCATTTCGACTGAGATGGTGGAGAAGTTGGAGCTGAATATGCGCAAACACCCGAGTCCTTACAAAGTGACGTGGCTGCAGAAAGGACACCAGGTACGTGTTACAAAACAATGCTTGGTAAATTTTAAAATGGGTGATTATAGGGATGAAATCCTGTGTGATGTTATACCCATGGATGTCTGTCATGTATTATTGGGGAGACCATGGCAGTTTGATAGACATGTTGTTCATGATGGGAGGATGAACACATACACCTTGGAGAAGGATGGGAAATCACACACGTTGATGCCGATGAAAGATAAAGAAGTGAATCTAGAAGTTAGCAGCATGATACTTCTCATGAGTGGGAAAGAGCTTCTCACAGAGCTGGAGAAGGATGAGGATCCACAATTCTTTGTTGTCAGGAAGCCTAGAATTGTCCTGACAAGCACAAGAGTGGACGACTTGCCAGAGGAGATTCAGAAACTGCTGGAAGAGTTCGTTGACATCATCGTGGATGAACTACCTCGTTCGTTGCCACCGATGCGGAGTGTGAGTCATCACATTGACCTCATACCCGGAGCAAGTTTGCCAAATAAGGCAGCGTACAGGCTGACCCCTCAGGAGAACGAGGAAGTCAAAAGGCAGTTTCAGGATCTGCAGGATAAAGGACTGGTGAGGGAGAGTCTTAGTCCATGTGTTGTTCCGACAGTACTGAGCCCGAAGAAGGATGGAGGTTGGAGGATGTGTACAGACTCCAGGGCAATAAACAAGATTACCATCAGGTACAGGTTCCCATTGCCGAGAATGGACGACTTGATGGATTGCCTGAGTGGGGCAAATTATTTCTCCAAGATAGATCTCAAGAGCGGATATCATCAGATCCGGATGAGAGAGGGAGATGAATGGAAGACAGCCTTCAAGACAAACGAGGGTTTGTACGAATGGTTGGTCATGCCGTTTGGCTTGACAAATGCACCCAGCACTTTTATGAGGCTGATGAATGAAGTCCTGCGGGAATTCATTGGCAAATTTGTGGTGGTGTACCTGGACGATATACTGATTTTCAGTAAAACCAGGGAAGAACACTTGAGGCATTTGGCCATTGTGATGAAAAGATTGCAGCAGGAGAAGCTGCTGGTAAATCTGAAAAAATGCTCATTTATGCAGACAGAACTTATTTATTTGGGTTTTTTAATCTCGGCAAATGAATTGAAGATGGATCCTGAGAAGGTTGAAGTAATCAGGAATTGGCCATCGTCGAGGAATGTTTTCGAAGTGAGGAGCTTCCATGGGTTGGCAAGATTCTACAGGAAGTTCATCCGAAATTTCAGTGGAATCAGTGCTGCAATGATGGATACGGTCAGGAAGTGGCATAAAAAATTTTAGTGGACAGCCAAGGCTGAGAGGAGCTTCAATCTGTTGAAGCGAAAGATTACTGATCAGCCAATTCTGGTGCTGCCAGATTTTCAGAAGACCTTCCAGGTGAAGTGTGATGCTAGTGGTTATGCTGTTGGAGGGGTTTTGAGCCAGGATGACAAACCTGACTGGATGATGCAAAGCTGAAGTACTCCACGTACGACAAAGAATTCTATACCATCATCCAAGCACTGAAGAAGTGGAGGCATTATCTCATACCCAAAGAATTTGTGTTGTACAGTGACAATCATGCACTGCAATTCGTGAGTCAGCAGGAGAAGCTGAATCAGAAGCATGCGAAATGGGTAGAGTGCATGCAAAATTTTACATTTGTGATCAAGCACATTTCAGGAGCTGCGAACAAGGTGGCTGACGCCTTGAGCAGGAAATGTTTAATGCTGCAGGAGTTCAGAGTCAAGACTTTGGGTTTTGAAAATTTGAAAGATATGTATGCAGGTGACGCAGATTTTGGCGAGGCATACAAGGCAGCCAAGAACCCAGTTCTCAGGGACAGGAGTCCGTGGATTGACTACCTGATCTAGGATGGGTTGCTTTTCAAAGGTAACCAATTGTGCATTCCAGATTGCTCTATGAGAGAGAATTTGGTAAAGGAGAAGCACAATGGAGGCTTAGCAGGTCATTTTGGGCATGACAAAACGTTCGCCAAGATGAGCGAATCGTATTTTTGGTCGGGCATGCGTGCATATGTAAAACGATTTGTTGACAGGTGCAGGATATGTCAACATGCGAAGGGACGGAAACAGAACACAGGGTTCTATCAGCCGTTTCCCATACCTGAGAGACCATGGGAGGCCATCAGTATGGATTTTGTGTTGGGATTACCGAGAACACGGCGAGGAGTTGATTCCATCTTTGTTGTGGTCGACAGGTTTTCGAAGATGGCACATTTCATCCTGTGTCATAAAACCAGCGATGCGACCCACATCGCCAACTTATTTTTCAAAGAGATCATGCAACTGCATGGTTTGCCGTGAAGTATAGTCTCGGATCGGGACACGAAGTTCATAGGTCACTTTTGGAGGACGCTATGGAAGAATCTGGGGACTGAATTAGCATTCAGCTCAGCTTACCATCCGCAGACAGATGGGCAAACGGAAGTGGTCAACAGAAGCTTGGGATATCTATTGAGAAGTCTGGTGACGGACCATCACACCAGTTGGGATTAGATCTTACCACAGGCAGAATTTGCGTAGAAGTCCATTCCAGATTCTGTATGGGATGCAACCGAGAGGAGTGTCTGAGCTTAGAGAGCCAGAACAGGATGAGACAAGCAGCGCGAGGGCAGAAGAGTTTGTCGAGGCAATGCAGGAACTTCATACGGAGGTGAAGCAGCGACTGCAGAGGTCGAATCAGGAATATAAGCGCAGAGCCGATCAGAGAAAGAGGCAGCTTCAGTTCACAGTTGGGGATATGGTTCTGGCGCATCTGAGAAAAGAGAGGTTCCCAAGGGGAACATACAACAAGCTCAAGATGAAGAAAATCGGGCCATGCAAAATTCTAAGGAAATTTGGCGAAAATGCATATGAGCTTGAGTTGCCGGAGGGCATCGGGATATCTCCGATCTTCAACATTTTGGATTTATATCCCTACAGGGCCGATGAAGCAGAGGTTGGAACTGAGGAACCAGAGGTCAAGTGGCAGAAGCAATTGCCAGTTGCACAGAAGCCTGAGATAGAGTGCATACTGGACAAATGAGCAAGTAAGAAGACCAGGAGAAAGTAGTATTTTGAATACCTGGTGAAATGGAAAAACTGCCCAGTGGAGGATGCCAGCTGGGAAACAGAGGCAGTCATACAGAAGCATGGGCATAGTGTGAAAGATCTCATGAGTAGGAGCCCATGAAAATTTTTGAGCCGAGGAGTATGATGCAGGAGCATTGCTCACTCAATCAAGTGAGCCAGCGCGTGGAAAGAAGAGACAGCCGGACAGCGCCAGCGTTCAAATTTTGAAGCATTGTAAATATGGCGGCACCAAACATTAAATATATTGATGTGATGAAGTGCATTTGTACATGTAACAGACCTTGAGCGGATAAGCTCTTGTCCTTAGGTAGCTAAGGCATTTATTTAGATTTAATGCAAGTAGATAGAATAATTAACTGTAGATTAGACAGTTTAGCTTTCGAGAGGGAAAACGGAGTATAGACACCCTCCCTTGTATCATTGTAACGTTAAATTCATACATTCAGCATTGGCAAGGAGAAGAGAGAGAGCAGAGCAGAGAGAGTTGTGAAGAAACCTCCATGTACAGTTATTGAATTAATAGGAAGAACTTTGATTCAATTCCATGGACATGTTTGATCTTTGTGTGTTGTTGATACTGTTCTTATGCATGTTTGCTTCTTTCTATGCTTATCTTTTATATGTTGCATATGTGATTGCATATTAGGTTAGAAACCTGAGAGAATGAGTTTCAATTGTTTCTCTGCTTAGGCCAGGAGATTCCTGCATCGAGTGCAGTTGAATACCTCCGCATAGAGTGCGTCGAGGAGGCTAAGTAGTTGAACCTTTGTTCTCATTTCGCTCAGAGTTGGGTTGAGTTATTCGAGCCGTGCAGGTGAGTGCAGGTCGAATTTGAATCTCAGTAGCAAGTCTGAGGAGATGAAAGAGCGAATCTGTTGCAGACGTGAACTCATGGAGACTTAGAATACTTCAACACTTGGAGAGAGATTGAAGGTTGAAGAGTGAGAAGAGTGCGTGAAGATTCCCTGAAGGAGTCAGAGGAACGAAGCTCAGGAGGGATAGCTCCCTTTTCGTCGCTGAAGAAATCGACCCGGCAGAGGTCGCACAGGACAAAGGTGGTGGAGTGTAGATCTCTTCATAGAGGAAGAGAATTGGCGACTTGGGATCGTCGTGCAGGCTCGCGAAGTCCCGTGGATCGTTGGATCTGGGAAAAGGAGCGAGGCGGTTAACCCTCAGACGCAGGGGGAATCATTTATCGTCGCATATCGGCAAATCGGGGTTGGTGAGTGCAAAGGTTTCATGCACGTCGGAGTCGCGACGCGCGACTTCCCGATTTAGCGGGAGCCGTCGATCCTCGGAGGGACAGGTGGCACAAATCCATAATATCGGAGTTTTGGTATTCAGGGTTTCCAACAGCGGGGAGTTGGTACAGTGGATCCATGATTCGTGAAGTCCCGATATTAACGTGGTAGCGTGGGCCCCGGGAGACTAGTGGAGGACAGCTGGCCTCACATCGGGGATCGGCACTTCGGTACTCGGGGATTTGGGATACGAGGACTCGGCATCGCGAGTAGCGATACCCCGAGGATTGACTGTTGACTATTGGCTATCGGAGTTTCTGCGGTTGAGTGACTGGGAGCAGTGTCACAACCCTCGCGATATCGCGATACCCGATCCCCCGATTTCCGAAAGGAGGATCGCGTGGAATTATAACTGTGGGTAGAAGACTCCCGAGGGAGTTGGAAGAGCTTGGACTCTTCGGGCTGAGGTTCGTGAAGGTCCTAGTGGTGCAACCGTCCACTGAGGGGCAGGTTGCCGTCAGATCAACTCTGGACTTCGAGACTCTAGAGGGATTTATCACTTCTTCCCTCTGTTATCCTGGACTTCTAGTCTTCTAGATTTGACGATCTGTTGACATGTGTGCTTGGGAAGTGGATGACCACTATTAGCTCTGGCCTTCGGGGATCCTGATTATTCCACACTATATGCTCCAAATATCCCAAATACATGAATTCTGAAGGACTTCAAAGGTTAACCCTTGTGAAACTTCTCCACATCTGATAGTGACGAGAGATCTTGTATCCTCTCGAATCGATCTCGTCCATTCGACCCCTAAAACAAATAAACTTCTCCTCCTTAAGGATTTTGACCACTAATCTTCCCGAGCTTTGTTCCTCGAGGTATTTTAGACCTCTAGCGCACTCCTTGCATCTGTTCTCTCTGAGGTTTCTTCAACACTTTGACTAAGTGTTGGCCCGACGCACACCTTACACGGGTCTTCTTAAAACTTTGTTCTCCACTGAGTGATTGTGCACTCCTTGCACTTCCTCTGCAAAGTTTCACACTAACTCTTCTGAGCTTCTGAGTCAATCTTGACTCGGCCTTCACACTCCTTGCAGACACTATGCACTCCTTTCACCCAAACTCTTAGAAGAGAAACAATTGAAACTTATAGGAATATTAACAGTTCACACATCTAACTGTGAAATGAATTATCAAGCACATAAAAAAATAAAACAGAGAACATGACATTCACTCCATAAAACTCAGAAATAAGTAACACCATGCATTTGGAATCAAATATTTTCTTCTTGTATTCATTCAGCAAAGTATGTACATGGACTCATACAACTCTCTGCAACTCTCTATAAAAACTAGCAACAACAAAAATAACATTCAACAACCTCATTTGGGCATCAGTTACATATATTTATACATGGAGAGGCTTCTCGATCATTCCTTCCAACTATCTTAGTGTTATCTGATCACAATTAAAATACCTATCTACTAAGGCTTATTACAATAAATGGCCATTACATTCAGATACGAGTTAATGCTCAATATCTATACAATCCTAACTTGCATAAAAGAAAATGTAGTCTCATGTGATCTCATGAAATGGATCAGGCCTCGAAACATTAAAAGATATTTCATTACAACACTTTCAAAATATCAAAATAACGTGCTCTCCTTGGGATCAAAATAGATTTTAAATGTGTGCATTGGGTGCTGAGTTGTCCTCCACTCGACTGCTTTAATTTTTTATGGCGATGCTCCTGCATCAGAATGGGCAAGAAGTATTTTACTCAAATAATAGAGAGGTTGTGATGTTAATAAACTTGTCCATAACAAATGATAAGTTGCTACAAGTCCAAGATTTGGTAGTGATTACCTTGAAGAGTTTATCTCCTTTTGAAAATTTTGTTGAAACTTTAAATGTCATGAAGGAAATTACTAACATTACATTTAAGTTTTCTAGACAATTATTAAAAAAGGACAGATTCAATAAATAGTTTATAAGCAATAACAAAGCATCCAAAATTTCCTTTACAATAAAGATTAAGGACAAAGGAAAGCATAAACTAAAGGGAAACAAAATCACTCATGGAAAACCTAAGGGTTCAAGGAAATCTACTAAGAAAAACCTAAGGGTTCAAGGAAATCTACTAAGAACTTAAAGTGTTTTTACAATGGGATAAAATCATATACTACACACCACAGACTTGGTACCATGCCAATCACTCCCTTATTAGGGCCCTTGATCTCAAAGCTATAGATAATTGGTCACTTCCCGATGAAATCTTGGGACCTATGGATGCCATTATCACCATAATGATCTTTGTGGTTTCTTTCTAGTGTAATTAGCTTGTGAAACTATATACTTGGTACTCAAATTAATAAGTTCAAGACACTAAGTTTCTAATTTGGAATTTCAGCAGAATTTTTAATTGAACTTTTTACACAAAAAAATATTTTCTAGAGTCAATTAAACAAACAAAAAATTTATACTAGAACCCAACAAGATAATGGTGGTGTTGGATTCATGTCAATGTGGCATCATCAGGTATATTTTCGAGTGGTATAGCAATGTGTCTACACAACTAAGTTTTGGAGGTGAATTTTGATTTCTTGGGATTAGTTAAATTATTCCATTAGTGCTTGGCATTTATTTGTTGAGAAAAACTAGTGCATTTCTTGTATATATTGTTGAACCCTAGTAAGAATTCAAATGGCCACAATTTCAATTTCTTGAAGAAATGTATGATTACCATATTCCAATGCAATGGATTATTAGGATTGGCCACACAAAAGGGTAGGAGAAACTCTAATGATGAGAATGGGAAAGAATTCTTACACTCTAAGAATAGAGAGGTTATGATGTTAATAAAGTTGTCCATAACAAATTATAAGTTGCTACAAGTCCAAGATTTGGTAGTGATTACCTTGAAGAGTTTATCTCCTTTTGAAAATTTTCTTGAAACTTTAAATGTCACCAAGGAGATTACTAACATTACATTTAAGTTGTGTAGACAATTATTAAAAAGGACAGATTCAATAAACAATTTATAAGAAATATCAAAGCATCCAAAAGTGCCTTTACAGTAAAGAGTAAGGACAAAGGAAAGCAGAAACTAAAGGGAAACAAAATCATCGATGGAAAACCTAAGGGTTCAAGGAACTCTACTAAGAACTTGAAGTGTTTTTACAATGGGATAAAATCATATACTACACACCACAGACTTGGTACCACTCCAATCACTCCCTTCTTAGGGCCTTTGATCTCAAAGCTAGAGATAAAAGGTCACTTCCCGATGAAATGTTAGGACCTATGGATGCCATTATCACCATAATGATCTTTGTGGTTTCTTTCTAGTGTAGCTAGCTAGTGACACCGCGTACTTGGTACTCAAATTAAGAAACAAAATTTGACAATGCACCTATAAATCCTAAAATATGGATGAGGACATCTCCATGTACTTGGTACTCAAATTAAGAAGTTCAAGACACTAATTTTCTAATTTAGAATTTCAGTGTAATTTTTAATTGAACTTTTACACAAAAAAATATTTTCTAGAGTCAATTAAACAAACAAAAAATATCTACAAGAACCCAACAAGATAATGGTGGTGTTGGATTGATGCCAATGTGGCATAATCAGGTATAGTGTCGGGTGGTATAGAAATGTGTCTATACAACTAAGTTTTGGAGGTGAATTTTGATTTCTTGGGATCAGTTAAATTATTGCATTGGTTCTTGGCATTTATTTGTTGAGAAAATCTACTTCATTTCTTGTATATATTTTTGAAACCTAGTAAGAAGTCCAATGGTCACAATTCCAATGTCTAGAAGTAACGTGTGATTACCATATTCCAATGCAATGGATTGTTAGGATTGGTCACAGGAAAGGGTAGAAGAAACTATGATTATAAGAATGGGAAAGAATGCTTTCACTCGAAGAATGGATAGGTTATGATGTTAAGAAATTTTTCCATAACAAATGATAAGTCGCTACAAGTCCAATATGCAGAGGATTCTTTCATAGTTTGGACAAGGCTAAAGTAGATGAATGAAACTTACACCAAAGGTTAGAGATTTTTACCTTAAGATTTTGTATTGTTTCTAATGAAGATGGAAGAGGGTGATTCAATCTCAAACAACTTGTTGAAATTGAAAAGGCATCCATGTTCAGTTGTTAACAATTGCTAGAGATGTAGATAAGATAAGATAATTTTATTAATGTCCAACAAATGACCACAAAAGTAGGATAATGGGACTAAAAGATACATCCAATGTGAATACAATGTGGGAGTGTCGAAGAAACTCCTAGATAATGTTGAAAGCTAGAAAGTGAAAGAATAAGTACATAGTACAGAGGAGGAATATTTGGTATTGATTACCTTGAATACCTAAAAATGGAATATCTTTGTCATTAGACTCCGATTTTGATGATTTTTTCTAAACCGTGTATTGTTTTGAGTAGAATCCATATATATAATTTATTTATGAGGACTACGCTCAAAACATTTAAAAAATTATTCAAAGTGTCAATACCTTGATTTAATGTTTTTCTTTTTTTTCCCAACAACACAATAGAAATGAGAATCAACTTTATCTAATACCAACTTGAAGTGTTCCAATACCCGAAATAGAACCATTCTGGTAATAAAAAACAATGAAGAGAACAAATGGATGGGGGTAATTTCACACCCAAGGGTTGGAATGCACCTATAAATCCTAAAATGTGGATGAAGACATCTCCATGTACTTGGGACTCAAATTAAGAAACAAAATTTCTCAATATTAATAGTAGGGTGAATGAATTACAAGTGAGGAGGGGGGTCCCTTTATAATACAAGTCTCACACTAACAACTCTCTCTACCTTAGTGGTGAGTCATTAATGCACAAAACTAACATCACTCCACTAACTTAGTGAGGACTCATGAGAAACTAACCACTCTTAACTTAGTGATGGGACATTGATGAGATTGGAAAAAAAATATTTCATGTACAAAATATGTTGTGCATAAATACACAACAAAAGTTGTTTCTATAGTGAAGCAGGGAATATTTAGGACAACAATGGGAATTCAGTTTGGTTGGGGAGTAGAAAAATAAATACAAAGAGTGATGAAGTCCAACTAAAATAGGTGCAATCACAATATATAGGTTGAACTTTTTACATGTAAAAATTAATGGAATCTAGTAGGAAACGATGAAACAATAATGCTCTATGTAATTTATAGAAGGTTAGAAAAAATGTTAGTCATTAAGCACACACAAATGTTTTCTTATTAATACTAGAACTCTTTGAAAGAAAAGATAAATCAAAGGCTGAATTACTCTAAAATTACAATTAAAATGCTCTATTCTTTAATCAATAGTCTATGAAATTGGATATGCATGAGCATTGTTATATCAAGTTGTAACACTAACTAGTACAATGGTTCTACTTCATTACCAGTATTTTGTTGGTGTCATGTTGGTATCATTACCATAGTGTTACTCTTTCACACCTGTATTATCTAGAACACGCTAATTAATCTAGGAGTCAAGCATGCAAAAAAACCTTCTCACAAAGAAGCACTAGTTGGTGATGGAATCCAACATTGTAGGATCAATGCACGAAGGGGATGCATTTCGACAGGTGGGAAAGCTACGTTGACAACCTGCTTAATGAACTAATTCCCTGGTGCAAGTTACCTCACTGAATAGTGGGAAACCCTCCAAGGAGTCTATCCAACGTCGATCCCAGGTACAACACCACCTTCCGTGTGATTTCACCTTAGGTAGGAAGTCTAAAAGATTATGGCCTCTATGGTACCACCTACTATACCAAAGCATAGGGGGGATAGTTAAAAGTCAACACCAAGACCAATAAAGCAGGGTTGATTACTCTATTGGCCACAATGCAACCTCGTGCTTGACCCTTATGTTAGAATGGCTTCCCAAAGTCAGTGATATAGCAACCAGATTTCACTCCCTAACTCAAATCTTTATGTTTACTTAGCATCTTTGGAAAAAATTTCTCACAATCCTATTCCAAATCTCTACACCTAAGCTAAGATGGGTTTGAAGATCCCTAGAAAAGTTGCTAGATAAATTGTAATTAGCACTTGATTTTAGGTTGTTGTTACGTAAAGGAGTGGTTGTGAAACTAGTGACATTTCGACTCGAATCTTTAAACCATGCAATAGGAAAATGAAATGAAAGAATTTCAACTTCGATGAAAACTAGCTATGGGAAGGAGCGCGAGGTTTTAAGCAAAGAAATAATTTCATGATAGATTACTATGTGTGCATTGCTAATGACAAAAAGTATGAGTTAAGTATCCAAATAAATGGAAGAAAAATGACCCAAGTTTTAAAAATACCATTCAAATGTCATAGTTCACTTACTACACCTATACAACATTGAAAAGAACAATGTAATAAAGAAAAATTGATACAAATCACTGTTTCATAAGAGGAATGTCACATAAGGATTTCAAAATTTATGTTCTATGGAAATTCTTAACCTTTCCAAGACATAAGAGGTGTAAACACAGTGATCTTAATACACAAGAAATCTATGTTCCTACAAAACAAAGGTTAACAAATTTCTTCAGTATGGAATGGATAGTGATAACAATTACCATGAGAGCACGAAATTCAAACAAAGGTGAAAGAGAGAGGAGAAAATATCAGTTGAGAGGATACCACACTAGGGTTGAACTAGTGAAGGACAGAGAGGTGAGAGGAAACAACTATTATGAGGGAGGGTGAAATTTGGAAATGCTAGCCTATTATCGCGAGGTGACATGAATGAAGAAATGAAGTAATGATGTTAAAAGGAAACATCAAAGGCATTGATGATGGTAAGGTGATATTATCAATATTTTGGAAAGGAACCATTGAAGGAACTAATATTAATTCTAAGGTTAAATTAGTGAGGGCATGTGCCATTGATTCTAGAAAGGCACTGTTGAAGGTATGAGGTGAATATGTTAGCATGGGGATGGCAAAGGAACATAAGGAGACAACATTGATTAAGCACCATCGAAGGTAGGAGGAGAGCGTTGAGAGGAAGGAAATTTCATGGGAATGAAGGTGACCTTATAGCTATATGCTACAGGATGCAATCACCAAAGATAACCTCTTAGGGAAGATAGAAAGGGAGTGGTGACTATTCTCAACTAAGGAATTCCATCTTGAATGCCTTTATGTGGCTGAGAGGAGATAACTCTACAAATTTTAAAGCTACCACCCTTTCATATTACTTAATAAATGTTATTTTTTACAAAGAGGTTTGTTCACGGACAAGGGTACATAAATCAAAGACATCATCTGGGATGAAATACATATTGCTAAAAATTCCAACCAAGGAATTGAGGATGAAGCAGGTTGTAATCAAATATGAGATGTTGAAGAAACCAAAAGGTAACATAGGTCAGCTAGGATTCTAATTATAAGATTAAAGAGAAGCCATGTCAGCCTTCCCAATCACCCGCATTTTCAGTTGTACCGACTCATCCTATATTAGACTCAACCACATTTTTTTGGAAATATTTGAATGAATTCCCAAGTCAACTGACAATATTTTATAGGTCTAAATCAACAAAAAGGAAGAAAGTGGTCAAGAAATTGAGTCACCTTTCCACTATAGTTTCTAATCGACCTAGCTAGGCTAGGTTAGAGCATATTCTAGTTACGGTACATGGTGTTAGCTAATATCATACACACTTTTTCAATACCTTGTGAACGTTTGAAATAATAATGGATTGGGCTCTGTTGAGGAGACATTAAAAGACTACTAAGCATTTGAGAAGACTAGTTCCTAGACTCCTATTGTGACCATTGAGGATCATGATCTACACGATTATGTTCTTTATTTCTTGGGAGTCCTATTTTGGAATGAAGTAGAAAAAACAACCCCTTCATATATAGGAGTGCACCAATATCAAGAAAATGGAACACCCGTCGACCTCCACACTATGGATAATATACCATCTAAGAAAAGAATTGACAAAGAAATGGCAAAGGTGGCTAGAGTCCTCTCAAGAGTAGGAAGAAGAAGAGATGAGATAGCGTTGTGGATTCATGGTTCTAGTGTATGTTCAAAGGATATAGGATCTCAAGAGGATGAGTAAATGGAGGAGTCAAAAGGAGAGGAAATCCATGAGCATGTCCTCAACAATACTACTCCTCCATTCTCACCACTACAAAATTTATTCATTATGGAAAAACTTGAGCAACTCACACATGAACCTATCTAATATTAAGTGATGAATGGAGCACATGGGTAGTATAGGGTTAGGGTTAGGGTAGAATAGGTTTATTGGGGACACCTTAGGCTTTTATTTTAGGCATTTGTTTTTGTAAAATCATGGGAAATTCTAAGGGAAAGTCTCGGGCGCAACTCTTAGTCTCTCTCTTGGATAGCCCTGCAATTCTATCCCAATAACACATGCACCTAACTCCCAAGGACAACCAAGACACTAAGATACACACGATTTTCTAGCTATATTTTTAAAAGGCACACTGGATAATTTTTTTTTAAATCATGGGAAATTCTGAGGGAACTGTGTATTCAATGGGTTTTTATCTGTAGTAACCCGGATCAAACCAATGAAACAATGTTATATATCACTGAAATAAAGGTGAGGGTAGATTAAAGAACATACCATTCTTTCCCTCCTTGCCCTTGACAGACTCGCACACAAGTCTCAGTCTCGGATGGCCCTCGATTCCCTCCTTTCCCTCGATAGTCTTGTGAAAAACTCTCGGTCTTTGTCTTGGATGGCCTTGGATCTTGATCTTAGTCTCCATGGTTTTTTCTAAATAGCTAGGGTCCTCTGCCTCTATCAATTTCCAATTGAAATCTGGGGAATCAGGATTGTTTTTTCTTGGGGTTTCGCTCTGCTTAAATCAGTCATGCATTTTTCTCTGCTCCTTACTCCTCGGACGGGGGTTTTGATCGAGGTTTTTCTCATCAACTACAGTGGGTTCATGGAGGAGGTCCACTACCAAATTTGTTTATGTATTTTATCCAAAATATATATAAGAAATAATTAAAGAAGATACAATGATTTTGAATTTTCCAAATTTCACTATGAACTAGTGCAATATTTTGCTACTCATAAATTAAAGATTATTAAAAGAAACCCATTGAAATAGCTTGATACTATGGTATGAGATATCAATAGCTTAGTCAAACTTTGATTGATATTGACAAGAAACTACAATAATAAATCTTTGTTTTCGGATTTAATTAGATCAAGCATTAGAGATTCCCAATCCTTAAAATCATGAAAAAGTTTTACAATGATATCTACAATTCAAGTAGCATGATTAGGTATACTTGAATGTCAAATTGACTCAAATTTCAAGTCAAAATATTGAAGAATAAATCTATGTGGATGACTATAGTAAAAAGTTCACATGAATAGACTTAAAAAATAGTTTGTACTCAACAAGTAGAATGCCACTTAGAATAGAATCAAATTCTATGTAGCCTAAAACATTAGGATCGATGAAGGAGAAATATGATCCCATTTTGTTTTATTAAATCTATAAAGGATATGGTAACCTCAATTCTTGAATTTATGCATAAAATTTGAAAATAAAAAAGTAAAATGTATTATTTTGAAAACAATGCTCATTCAAAAATTTGGTTCCATCATTATAATGCTTGTCAATACAAGTCGTCAAGCCAACTTTGGTATAGTTTTAATGTAACCTCTACTACCTTTCTTTTCTCTCCAATAATTATTAGAGGTGTATATGTTGCTTCTTTATTCCTTTGTTTCATCTCTTCCCCTTGGGAGCTTCCCCCTTTTACTATCACTTTTAGAATTACACTTCTGGAAGGATCTAGTATACTCCCTATCTTTTCATTAAGAGATTTATTTTTCCTATCTTTATCATTTAGTTCTTACTCCATCTCTTTATATGCATTGGTGACTATATTATGGACAATCATTGTAAAATGAATGGATTCATATTTTATTTTTATTTTTTTTTAAAAGGTAAAAAATCATATGTTTGTATATTATTGAAAAAAAAAATGATCTCATTTAGTGAAAAAATGTTGAAATTTTTTATTCAATTGTGTAGAAGAGAATAAGTTCATATTTATATATATTCATTATATGCATGTGTGCATATATTTATTATATTATGTAGATGAGTTGTCTAATAATTTTTCCACTAACGCCCAAAACATAAGTTTGTTATTTTTTTTATTATAAGTATATATTTAATTTTTATAAAATATACATTTTTAAATTCTCATATATATTATTTATATGTATGCTCCAAATCCAATGCCTCCAAAACTCGTCCTTGATATTCCAATGTAGGGCCACATATAAAGGGCAAGTAAATTAATGCACTTTTTCCAAAGCTAGTGAATTTATCATATGGGTTTCATTGATGACCCTTTATGTTATTAATATGTATATGTACTTGAATTAAATGAATCAACTAAGAATTTATTGTCCTCCAAATATATTATAGAGCCAACTAGAAATGTAGGCAACCTCCTAGGTTTAAAAATTGGATGATATATGTAGAACATGCTTAGAAGAGTTGATGTTGCCCAATAACCTGATGTAGAGGTACATGGAGACATTGAGTTATTTAAATTATTTTGTGAAACATTCCTATGATATGAATTTGTGTTAATTTGTGAATATATAAATACAATGTATTTTATAATTACAATGTATTTTTACTCATGTATTGTTTTAAACATTAATATTATCCCTAATCCCAATTTGCAGGATTATAATGATGAAGTTGGTAATTATCATAATATTATAACCAGACCTCTTCAATTTAACTGCTCTATTATGCATTCGAGGGAGAGAAATATGTATAGGAAACATGTTTAAGTGAAAGAGTATGATGAATTTTTCAATGCACCACCCTTACAACTTCCACTTCCTAATTTCAAACCACTATGTGTGATAATGATGAATCAAGTGGTAATGGTCGAGATATATGGGGATGACAATGTGAACTTACATATTGCAGATGAGTGTCTATGTGAAATGGTTGTTATAAATCAATTGTTACATGTTACTTATGAGAGGGGACACATTCATATAGGTGACCAACACATACCATATACGGTTGAAGGTTTAAACCATGGAATTGAACTAGGGAATTTGACACATGCTAAACGATCACCTCTTTTCCAAGAGACTAGTAAAGAAAGATGTTGTAAGTTGTCTATTGTTCTAATGCTTTACAAT